>CM076581.1:1421216058-1421437614 GCA_034641835.2 Pinus albicaulis | reverse complement strand
TGCTCACATTAAAATAATTTTTTCATTTCTATACATGTATATAACAGATTTAGAAATAATTTTTTTAATATGAATATTCAATAGTTTTTTAAGTCGATTCAAAAAATTTCCAATTTTTTAGTTTATTTTGAAATAAATTACTTAACATAGATATCTTAAATAGTTTATTTAAATTACAACTTATTTTTAAAAAATATAAGAACTATATAACATTTATTTACCTTTAATTACTTTATCCCTAAAGCTTAGATATAAAATTACATTATTTCACATTCACATTAAACTACTCTCTCTCTCTCTCTCTCTCTCTCTCTCGTTATATATATATATATATATATCGAAATATATTAAAAATAATTTAGTTAAAATTTTATGTTCGAATAGTTTATTTTAAGTCATATATTAAAAATATTTTTAAGTGGAATAGGGATTGTTGAATTCTAATTTAATTATCAATAATTTTTAGTGGATGGTAGGTATTTAACTTTAATACAATATTCTTAGTAGTATACACAAATCAAGTCGTATATCAAAATTTCAATTTTTATGAAGTTGTTTTTGAAATAAATTACTTAACAGAGATATTCAAATAGTATATTTAAATCATATATCACAACTTATTTTTAAAAAATATAAGAACTATATAATATTTGTTTACCTTTAATTACTTTATCCCTCTCTAAAGTTGATATAAAATTACATTATTTCACATTCATTAAAATACTCTCTCTCTCTCTCTCTCTCTACATATATATATATATATCAAGTTGATATTAAAATAATTTAGTTAAAATTTATGTTCAAATAGTTTTTTTAAGTCATATATTAAAAATATTTTTAAGTGGAATAGGGATTGTTGATTTTTAATGTAATTATCAATAATTTTTAGTGGAAGCACCACCAAGCGACCTAGTTTGCATAGGTCCAGATACATTAGTGTGAATTAATTCAAGTATATCATATTATATTTTCTCTGTATGAACGGGAAACTCCTCTCTATGTCGCTTTACCAAGTACAAGCTAGGTAAATGTTCACACTTCATAATAGGAAGACCTTCAACCATTATTTTTCTTTGCAACAACAATAAATCATTGTAATTTAGGTGCCCATACCTGTGATGCCATAACTCTACTATTGACGTTTTTGTGGATGTCCATGCAACATGACACTTTATCGTCACATCCAATTTATACAGTCCACCAACCCTGGTACCTGTGGAAACAACCCTGTAGCGATCCTAAACATCTTTCACAATACACCCCAATTTACCAAATTCCACTTTTAAATTATTGTTAGTGATAGTTGAAACAGATATCAAATTATTTTTAATACCAGGAACATACACCACATCATGAATCTGTCTCATTTTTCCATTAGGTAAGTATACACTTATTACACCATAGCCTTGGACTTTATGTGACCTGTTATCTCCTAGTTAAATGTGTGTGCCATTATTTTTCTCGTAGTATTTATCATACCATTCTTTATTACAAGTCATATGAGCTGATGCACTATAATCTATGAACCAAGCAATCTCATCATCAGTTTCAGCAGACAATGCAGCATCAGAAAGAAACAATTTAAGATTTTAAATCCATCAGTAACTGAAGTGTCTTTGTTCATGAAATTTCCATTATGCCTTCTATGTCTCTGATTTGATTCATGATTCTTTCTTCTATAACAATCTTTAGCTAGATTTCTAGGTTTTCCACAATAATCACATTCAATATTTCTCTTAACATAAGAATCAAAATGTGTCATACCTTTCTGCTTTGCTTGAAAATGGCCTCTGTTCCTGTCCCATGGTCTCCCTCGAAATGGTATTTTGCCTCTTGCAATCAACGCCAAATTAGAACCATTTGAATCCAGTTCAAAAATTTTCATTCTCTCTTCTTCTTGAAGAAGAATGCCATCCAATTCATCAAATGTAGGAGGTGTTTGTCTAGCTGAGAGTGCTGAAATAAAGACTTTATAGTCTTGGATTAAACCCTTCAAAGCAACAGTTACTAAATCGCTACTAGACACTTTTTCACCAATGTCACCAAGCTTATTGCTTAAGTCTTTAATTCTAGAAGCAAAGTTGCTGATGCTTTCATTGTCTTCCATTTTGATAGATAGTAGCTTCATTTTTAAAAATAAAATGCAGTTTGCATTAGTAGTTTCGTACAAACCTTTGAGATTTTCCCACGTGTGCTTCGAAGATGTACAGTCCCGAATGTGAGGAATGATGTTATCCTTTACAGGCATGCACAATAGCACTTTCTCTTTCATTTCTCACTTATCCCAATTTGGAATCGCAGCGGCAACAACAGGCTTGGGCTCGTCACCTTTGACAATCGTCCAAAGGTTGTATGCCTCGAGAACGGTGACCAGCTTAAACTTCCAATTGACGTAGTTTTCGCCATCAAGTTTGGTGGATTCATTTAAAGATGAATCAGAAAGAGGATTAGCCATTGTTTTCAACAACAATGACCAGAGTCAATTGCAAGAAATTAATTCACTGCAATGATCCTGCACCAAATTCAATCTATAATCTTCTTCTGATGAGCCTCACTTGAACTTATAATTTATGACACAACTTTCACACTTCAAAAAAATGTTAAACGTTCCTAAAATATAAATAAAAAATTCTCATGAAAGATTTATATTCGCTTTAAAAAAAATGCTCCCGAAATTATATGACACACATGGCTATGTCAATCGACAAGACACTCACCATGTGATCTCACTTTACATCGTCATACAACTTTTGCCGCACTCATGGATTTCACCTATTTACCATTACAAAAATATTTAAAAATTTCAGAGGGCCCATTCAATTTTTTCCTCCCTTCCTGTCAAAACAAGTAATTTTGAAGAATGATGGGTATTGTTACGGTTATATGTGTGTGCAGCTCAATAGTGAGCTTTGAGGGCTCGGCTGTTTCAGTTGTACAGTGGGACTCAGCCTTGAAAATCTTGACAGATGCTCTGCAACGACTTGTTGTAGCTCCGCGGAACAACAAACAGAAAATATATCATGCCCTTTTATCGTGCTTGACTCAACATTCTGCTTGCTTGATTAGATTCGACGAGGAATATGCGAGGGGAGGACCAGATTAGATACGAGCATGGGTTCACTACACGCTAAGCCACATACGAAATGCAACGCATATGCTTCTTACGTTGGACGAGAAAAAAAAAATCGTTGGATATTCGCAAGAGAGACCCTGTTGTGGCGTATGAATAGGTATCGTCTCCTGGACGAGACTCAAAGCAAGCTTGATTACGTTCTAGGCTCCACGATCCTCTAACTTGCAGTGAGGAAATGGTGTCTCACGCTTGACAGAGGCACAAGCAGCAAATCAATATATCTGGCTCTGATACCAAATTAAATAAAACAAATGCAACACACACAATGTGAGACAGTAGCTCACAAAGCTTTCCAATTGTGGCTCAATTAATAACATTACATATTTATAGCATAGGCACTCACCTAATCTTCCTAAGTTTGGGGCAACAATCCTGAACTGGTGGAACTAAACTCTAATTACAAAACTCTCGTTCAACAAACCATAACCACTCCTATTTCTACATTATTCTAGATTATTCTCACATTACTATGCTCACATTAAAATAATTTCCTTTTTTCTTACTCTCTCTATACATGTATATGAAGTAGATTTAGAAATAATTTTTTTAATATGAATATTCAAATAGTTTTTTGAAGTCGTATATCAAAATTTCAATTTTTATGAAGTTGGTTTTGAAATAAATTACTTAACATAGATATTCAAATAGTTTATTTAAATCATAACTTATTTTTAAAAAATATAAGAACTATATAATATTTGTTTACCTTTAATTACTTTATCCCTCTCTAAAGTTGATATAAAATTACATTATTTCACATTCACATTAAACTACTCTCTCTCTCTCTCTCTCTCTCGCTATATATATATATCGAGTTGATATTAAAATAATTTAGTTAAAATTTATGTTCGAATAGTTTATTTAAGTCATATATTAAAAATATTTTTAAGTGGAATAGGGATTGTTGAATTCTAATTTAATTATCAATAATTTTTAGTGGATGGTAGGTATTTAACTTTAATACAATATTCTTAGTAGTATACACAAATCAAGTCGTATATCAAAATTTCAATTTTTATGAAGTTGTTTTTGAAATAAATTACTTAACAGAGATATTCAAATAGTATATTTAAATCATATATCACAACTTATTTTTAAAAAATATAAGAACTATATAATATTTGTTTACCTTTAATTACTTTATCCCTCTCTAAAGTTGATATAAAATTACATTATTTCACATTCATTAAAATACTCTCTCTCTCTCTCTCTCTCTCTCTCTCTCTATATATATATATATATATATATATATATATCGAGTTGATATTAAAATAATTTAGTTAAAATTTATGTTCAAATAGTTTATTTAAGTCATATATTAAAAATATTTTTAAGTGGAATAGGGATCGTTGAATTTTAATGTAATTATCAATAATTTTTAGTGGAAGCACCACCAAGCGACCTAGTTTGCATAGGTCCAGATACATTAGTGTGAATTAATTCAAGTATATCATATTATATTTTCTCTGTATGAACGGGAAACTCCTCTCTATGCTGCTTACCAAGTGCACAAGCTTCACATGGTAAATGTTCACACTTCATAATAGGAAGACCTTCAACCATTATTTTTCTTTGCAACAACAATAAATCATTGTAATTTAGGTGCCCATACCTGTGATGCCATAACTCTGCTATTGACGTTTTTGTGGATGTCCATGCAACATGACACTTTATCGTCACATCCAATTTATACAGTCCACAAACCCTGGTACCTGTGGAAACAACCCTGTAGCGATCCTAAACATCTTTCACAATACACCCCAATTTACCAAATTCCACTTTTAAATTATTGTTAGTGATAGTTGAAACAGATATCAAATTATTTTTAATACCAGGAACATACACCACATCATGAATCTGTCTCATTTTTCCATTAGGTAAGTACACACTTATTACACCATAGCCTTGGACTTTATGTGACCTGTTATCTCCTAGGTAAATGTGTGTGCCATTATTTTTCTCGTAGTATTTATCATACCATTCTTTATTACAAGTCATATGAGCTGATGACAAGATGCACCAGAATTCATGAACCAAGCAATCTCATCATCAGTTTCAGCAGACAATGCAGCATCAGAAAGAAACAATTTAAGATTTTAAATCCATCAGTAACTGAAGTGTCTCTGTTCATGAAATTTCCATTATGCCTTCTATGTCTCTGATTTGATTCATGATTCTTTCTTCTTAACAATCTTTAGCTAGATTTCTAGGTTTTCCACAATAATCACATTCAATATTTCTCTTAACATAAGAATCAAAATGTGTCATACCTTTCTGCTTTGCTTGAAAATGGCCTCTGTTCCTGTCCCATGGTCTCCCTCGGAATGGTATTTTACCTCTTGCAATCAACGCCAAATTAGAACCATTTGAATCCAGTTCAAAAAATTTCATTCTCTCTTCTTCTTGATGAAGAATGCCATCCAATTCATCAAATGTAGGAGGCGTTTGTCTAGCGGAGAGTGCTGAAATAAAGACTTTATAGTCTTGGATTAAACCCTTCAAAGCAATGAAGACGTTAAACGTTATTATACTTTCGTTCAGTGGCCACCACATTGCCAGCTTCGACTTCGAAAGGCGGTGCGGCCAGGTCGTATTCCCATTTTATAGATAGTAGCTCACGTGGTGTTAAAATGCAGCTGTATTGTAGTTTACAAACCTTTTGATTTTCGCTGGAAGCCCAAGATGTATAGTCCTTATGTGGAGGAATAATATGTTAATTTTTAAAAGGCACAGGACTTTTCATTTTCGGTCACCCTAATCTCCAGAATCGGCGACTATTGTTGTGCTGGTTGGTATTTGTCACTTCCTGACAATCGATCTAAGAGGCGATATGTTCTATAAACGTGACTCTACTTAAACTTCCAATTGACATAGTTTTCGCCATCAAGTTTGGTGGATTCATTTAAATATGAATCGACAAGAGGATTAGCCATTGTTTTCAACATCAATGACCAAATTCAATTGCAAGAAATTAATTCACTACAATGATCCTGCACCAAATTCGATCTATACTCGTCTTCAGATGAGCCTCACTTGAAATTATAATTTAAGACACATCTTTGACGCTTCAAAAAAAATGTTAAATGTTCCTAAAATATAAATAAAAAATGCTCATGAAAGATTTATATTCGCTTAAAAAAAAATGCTCCTGAAATTATAAGACACAGATTTCATGCTGAATTGACAGCACAACCCCACGGCTTACACTGCTCACAACTTTCCACGCACTCGCGGATTTCACTGCCCATCAATATAAAACACTAAAAAAATTGTAGAGGGTGTCTGCATTCCGAATTTTTTTTTCCTCCCTTCCTGTCAAAACAAGTAATTTTGAAGAATGATGGGTATTGTTACGGTGATATGTGTGTGCAGCTCAATAGTGAGCTTTGAGGGCTCGGCTGTTTCAGTTGTACAGTGGGACTCAGCCTTGAAAATCTTGACAGATGCTCTGCAACGACTTGTTGTAGCTCCGCGAAACAACAAACAGAAAATATATCATGCCCTTTTATCGTGCTTGACTCAACATTCTGCTTGCTTGATTAGATTCGACGAGGAATATGCGAGGGGAGGACCAGATTAGATACGAGCGTGGGTTCACTACACACTGAGCCACATACGAAATGCAGCGCATATGCTTCTTACGTTGGACGAGAAAAAAAAAATCGTTGGATATTCGCAAGAGAGACCCTGTTGTGGCGTATGAATTGGTATCGTCTCCTGGACGATACTCAAAGCAAGCTTGATTACGTTCTAGGCTCCACGATCCTCTAACTTGCAGTGAGGAAATGGTGTCTCACGCTTGACAGAGGCACAAGCAGCAAATCAATATATCTGGCTCTGATACCAAATTAAATAAAACAAATGCAACACACACAATGTGAGACAGAGCTCACAAAGCTTTCCAATTAGCTCAACGACAACATTACATATTTATAGCATAGGCACTCACCTAATCTTCCTAAGTTTGGGGCAACAATCCTGAACTGGTGGAACTAAACTCTAATTACAAAACTCTCGTTCAACAAACCATAACCACTCCTATTTCTAAATTATTCTAGATTATTCTCACATTACTATGCTCACATTAAAATAATTTCCTTTTTTCTTACTCTCTCTATACATGTATATGAAGTAGATTTAGAAATAATTTTTTTAATATGAATATTCAAATAGTTTTTTGAAGTCGTATATCAAAATTTCAATTTTTATGAAGTTGGTTTTGAAATAAATTACTTAACATAGATATTCAAATAGTTTATTTAGATCATATATCACAACTTATTTTTAAAAAATATAAGAACTATATAATATTTGTTTACCTTTAATTACTTTATCCCTCTCTAAAGTTGATATAAAATTACATTATTTCACATTCACATTAAACTACTCTCTCTCTCTCTCTCTCTCTCTCTACTTCTTATATATATCGAGTTGATATTAAAATAATTTAGTTAAAATTTATGTTCGAATAGTTTATTTAAGTCATATATTAAAAATATTTTTAAGTGGAATAGGGATTGTTGAATTCTAATTTAATTATCAATAATTTTAGTGGATGGTAGGTATTTAACTTTAATACAATATTCTTAGTAGTATACAAATCAAACCAATATATCAAAATTTCAATTTTTATGAAGTTGTTTTAAAATAATTAACTAACATAGATATTCAAATAGTATATTTAAATCATATATCACAACTTATTTTTAAAAAATATAAGAACTATATAATATTTGTTTACCTTTAATTACTTTATCCCTCTCTAAAGTTGATATAAAATTACATTATTTCACATTCATTAAAATACTCTCTCTCTCTCTCTCTCTCTCTCTCTACATATATATATATATATATATATATATATATATATATATATATATATATATATATATATATATAGATATATATATATATATATATATCGAGTTGATATTAAAATAATTTAGTTAGAATTTATGTTCAAATAGTTTATTTAAGTCATATATTAAAAATATTTTTAAGTGGAATAGGGATTGTTGAATTTTAATGTAATTATCAATAATTTTTAGTGGATGGTAGGTTTTTAACTTTCATACAATATTCTTAGAAGTATACACAAATCGAAGGCTAAGATTTATTTCCAAAGTGGTTATACGTTTTGTTTCCCTTTTAATTAAATTCACAATTAAAAATGTTGGACACCTAATCCTCCAAGGGTTGGTGTGGAAGTTGAACAATCAAAGGGAGTCCATGAATATGGAATCCAACTGTGATGTAAAATGTATTATAAATGGATATCATGTGAATAATAGATGTATTCAAGGCTGATATTTCATATCTCCTATCTTTTTCATGGTTGTGTTTAACATGGTATCAGAGTTGCAAGCGTACTCTTGCCCTGGTCAATTGTGAGCCACTAGTTTTTTGGCGTCCAATGCGAGATAGATATGTATTTCTTCCCATTTGAACGTTGAACTCAAAATGTGCTGGCCTTTTTCTATTTTTATGTGCCCAATTTATCCGCTATCGTTTATCTTACTTTGGCAGGCCTGGAATCTCCTCAAATATACACATCATTGACACTATGGTTAAAGAACTTCCATGCATGCTCAATGGATGGCATATTGATATGTGCACACAACATTACACTCTAGAACCTCTCCCAAAACATTGGTTACATATAATAACGTTCATTCATAGTTGGCCCACTCCATTGGAATAGCAGAAGCATTGGCCTCGGCTCATGTATCTCCATACTATAGTCGGTGCTCCTCCCGCACTGTAAAACTCTTCCACTGGGCCTCTTACCATAGTCTGTCCACTGATATCACCATAATAATGTCCACACCCTGGTGGCTCCTTTCCCTCATTAACATATACACAACACCCGTCGACTCCATACCCATAGTCGATTATCATCACTTATGAGAAAGAGGTTCGATAGAGGTTTGAAAGAGGTTCCTCCATTGTTTGCAACTCTTCGTCATCCCATAACTCGACTTTGCTCCTCACGATTTTTACTATTCCAATTCGATTGTTAGACTTTGTTCCTCACACCTCGAGTCTCGACATAAACATTGGTCCACAATAGAATCCCTTCGTCTTGGAAAAAACTCTCCACTATGCAGTGTTACACTCCAGCCCCTCCACAGTTGGCCCCTGGTAATACTTCGTCTCATTGTTTCGGTTACCATTTTGTTAATACACATAGTTCCCAAGATCAACCTTGACTCTGGTTGCTCAGAGCCTCGGCCTCTCAACCCTCTCCCTCAAGACTTGGCCCCACCAGCCTCACCTCACATTTATCCTTTTGACTACCGCTTAACGTGATGTGCAACACCTCTACTCTATATATATTGATACTATTGTTCTATCACTCCTCCAGTTTTAATATTGATATAGGTGTTAATACAAATGTTTCGTCACTCCAATGGTGTTAATATTGATACAGGTGTTAATACCATTTTTCCTTATCTCCTCCTATGTTATTACCACTCCCATACCAATCCACTCCCACTCTCAGTCTTTTACATTAGGTATTTCTTGTGGTTTTGAAATGTGGGATTGCTTGTGTAACGAATATAAACCCTATGTCGGTCATACAAATGTTAATGAATGAATAATTTATATGAATGGATATGTGAATGAGAATGATTGTAATCTCATATGAACCATGGATGTGGGTGAATCAATAACCATTGGTCTACATGCATGTTGATTTCCACTACCTAATTTTCTTATGAGGAAAGTACTACCTCCTCCCAAACTTCTCATACCACTCCTCCGCCATAACATATATAATGCATACTTCCACTCCAAAATGCATACGATATGTATAACACAATTTTTTTATTTAAATGTTTTTCCTTAACGAATGTGCTGAGAAGTTATTTTGTGTAATACTCTCTATGTCATTTGCAGAAATCAAATTATCCATAGTATCATAAAACAATTGTCAACATTTCAAATCCCAACGGGGATCCATATTCAGGACGAAGAATGAATGAAGGATGAATGAAGGATAATACTCTCTATGTCACAATAAATTTGGAGCTTCGTTTAAAAGTGTCCAATTACTCTTATGTTGAATATCTATTTATACATCTGATATTCATGAATCAGATTTCACTGCAAGTGCATTGCTTTCTGAGAAATTTTATGTGGGTGAAATATTTCTTCAAGAAATTTGACATATTTTTCCAAGAAGCTTGTTTTATACAAATAAATTGATCTAGTTAGCTTTTTGAGGGACTAAAAGTATCATCAATGCACTGCATTTGTTTGAAAAATGGTTCAAATTCGTGAATTTTTATATTTCCTAAAAAAATTGATACATTCCATTAACCATGATAAAGTGAAAATTGACAAAGCCTCTCTCTTTAATACTCAAATTTTTTTAGAAGATGCATAGGAGAAAATTGAGTTTCTCCAACTTGATTTAAAGCTAATAAAAGAAGAATTACAATAGTGGAGTCATCATTCTGAACTCGTTTCTATTCAGAACATTGAGACATACTCCCATAAGTATAAAGTCAATAATGTTGCAATTGATTCAGAGCCAGTCCCCAATGAAGCATCAAAGTTACATACATATGCGGAAATTCAGCTTGCACTTCCCAATCCCATCATCAGACCTTTGGAAGAGTTCTTCCATAACAAGCACATAACTGGTCTTGGATATGACAAGGAGGTGTCCTTTCATATTCCAGACTATTCCAAGCCCATTCAATTTCAAATTGTTGGGTTTATTCATGGCGTTTCACCTTCAGTTGTTCCATATTTTTCTCCTATTCCACAACAACCATTGTTAAATGTGAATATTGTGACTGAGTTTGACATATGAAAGATCATTATTTTGATCTTCATCCATGTAAGAATTGTCATAAAACCACTCATTCTTCACACAGATTATTCAAAAACAAGCCTCCTACAAAAGCAATGATTAATATTGGATGGATCGCTTCTTGGAAATGGGCTACAACAACTAAGAATATATTTCATTCATATGTCAAAAATTTTTATAGAGTATTGAATAATATTTCAGTTGAGCTTTCATGATCATCTCACCTTGTATCTGATAAGGGGGGAAGTGATGGTTATCTACAAGCTTCAAAGCCACATCAAGCGAGCATGAGCCACCACCTTCCATACTAGATTCAGAGTTGTAGCCAGAGACAAATATGCCCTTGAGAATGCCTTTGGTTTGTTTTCAGCCTAAAACCATCTATGCGGGGTTGAGACCTCCCTTTTTAGGTTGAGAGTCTCCCTCTTTAAAGAATTGGGGACACTTCCTCTAGCAAAATATTCCAACTTCTTTCCAGTTTTAAAATAGTTCCAAGAATTTCATTAATAATTCTAGAGTAGGTGGTCATCCTTAAACCACCACATCTTGAGACCTCCCTTTTCAGGTTGAGGTTTTCCCTTTTTATGTAGGCTGTAGACCTCCCTTTTCCAGGTTGAAGGTCTCCCTCTTCAAAGAATTAGAAGCACCTCCTCTAGTAGAAGACTTCAAATTCTTTCTAGATTTGGAAGAGTTCTGAGAAATGCATTAAGAATTCCATTGTTGGTGGTCATTATTAAACCACCTCTTTATGCCAACATTCCAGAGACAAGATTCAACCTATTTTTTTCATGCATTTTTGCACATTTCTTATTACATCTCTCTTCTTGGACTCATACAGACCCCTTCAGATTAAGGGGGGGAATGTTGGACACCTAATCCTCCAAGGGTTGTTGTGGAAGTTGAAAAATCAAAGGGAGTCCAAGAGACCATGGAATATGGAATCCATCGGTCATGTAAAATGTATTATAAATGGATATTTTGTGAATAATAGATGTATTTGAGGATTATCTTTCATATCTCCTGTCTTCAACATGATTGTGTTTAAAAAAAAATAATGTCATATGAAAAAGTGTCATATGAAATGAGCTATGTTTTTTTATGCATGTGGTATTCACAACTTAGATTCATCTTAACTCCATGCTAAGAGGGATAAAATCTCTTTTCCATCTTAAAGAAATTTGCAACTCAAGATATTTGATCCTTGTCGGTGATTAATAGATCCAGAGTTAAGATGGATCTAAATTGGTTTTATTATTAATTATAATTTTTTATTTTTTATTTTTATTTATTTTTAGTTTTTGTTTTTGTTTTATGTAATTTAGCCAAGGAATTTTTTTTAGTGATAATTACCATTAATAATTAATTTATTTTTATTTTATTTTATTTTGACCAAGTCAAAATTGTCAGGCCAAGACGTAACTCCTCAAAATGAATTGTGATTTGCATTAAGGGTGAAAAAAAATATATACATGGAGGGAGAGACTCTTGGGATTCATCTCCTAGTGTATCCTCATATTCCAGTTCTCCTTATTTTCTATTTACATTATTTTAAATTTTCTCCCAATCCCAAGGATTAGGTGTCAACATTAACCCCCTTAATTTGAAGGGATGTTAGTGAGTCCAAGCATCGTTCTAAATCTTTTGAAATTTTCTCTTCCAAGCGCTTTGGTGAAGATGTCTGCAATCTAATCATTTGTGAAACAATGGCGTAAATGGATTGTCTTAGCCTCAAAATGATGTTGAATTAGATGGTATTTTGTATTGATGTGCTTCTTTCGATCATGGAACTTTGGGTTCTTAGCAAAATTTATCGTAGAAGTGTTATCAATCATGAGTGGAGTTGAATGCACTTTTTTGTCCTACAAATGTTCCAGAATTTTCCTGAGCCACACAATTTCATTTGTTGCTTCAGCTACTACCACATATTCTTCCTCAGTTGTGGAATCTATTGGAACTGATTGTTTGTGTGATCTCTAGGAGACAAATAATAATCCAAGACTCATAGTATAACCTAAATTAGATACCCCAATTTCTTTATCTCCATTGAAGTGAATCAGAGTATCTAATGAAGATAAAGTTTCCCACATGTTTAAATAATTGAGTCCAAAGTCTTGAGTCCCCTTCAAGTACTTTAGAACTATTTTTGCAGCAGACCAATGTCCCTCACAAGGATTTTTCATAAACCTGGAGAGGATTCCAACAAAAAATTAAATGTTCGGTATGGTAGTAGTCAGGTAGTTGAGACTTCCTAAAAATTTTCTATACTTTGTTGCATCCTCAAATTCTTTTCCTTCAATGGATGTGAGCTTCAATTTTTCTTCCATTGGAGTAGTCAAAGGATTGCACTCATGCATGCCAAACTTGTTCAATAGATCTCCAATGTACTTCTTCCGAGAGAGGAACATAAACTTAGGATGTTGAGTCACTTCAATACCAAGATAGTAGTGAACATAGCCCAATTCAGTCATTTCAAAACCTTTACTGAATTCTTTCTTTATGGATGCAATGTAGCTCTCATTTTCCCCTATCATCAAAAGATCATCTACATACACAACAAGATATAAAACTATTTTTCCAACTTTCTTTGCAAACAAAGCTGCATCATCAATATCATAATGTTTGAAGTTGAGTTTCAGAAGATGCTTAGTTAACTTCTCATACCAGGCTCGCGGTGCTTACTTGAGGCCCTACAAGGATTTTACAAGCTTTCATACTTTGTGTTCTTGTCCCTTCGCAAAAAATCCTTCTGGATGGGACATAAAAACATTTTATTTTAGATCTCCATTTGAGAATGAAGTTTTTATATCCATTTGATGGACTTTCCAATCATTCTTAATTTCTAAGGAAAATAGTGTCTGTATGGTAGCCCATTTTGTTGTGGGGGAAAAAGTGTCCTCATAATTGACCCCTTCTTTCTATGCAAAACGTTTTTCCACAAGCTTGGATTTGTGCTTTTCAAGTGAGCCATCAAATTTATAATTGTTCTTGTAGACACACTTGCAACAAATTGGTTTGGTTTCCAATGGAGGATCAACCAACTTCTAGGTGTTGTTCTTTATCAAGGCATCATATTCCTTCTGCATTGCTTCTTTCCACTCATTATGAGAAGAGACTTATTTGAAGGAAGTTAGTTCTAGATCTGTAGAAAAATTCAATCCAAAATTATAAGAAAAATCCATATCAACAGGTGAATCAAAATTAACTACATCACCTCCATTTTTCCTAGTGGAACTTCTTATTCCTATCTTTCCCACCTCACCAGGATGAACATTTTCAAGTGTCTTTGTCAACCATTTTGGAAGAAATTTCTGAGATTTCCCAGGCTACTCAGTTGACTGAGTTGGGGCTAAATCAAGACTTAGTCTCCCATCTCTGTCAATCACATCACTCAAAGTGTCATATGTAGTTGGAGCTTCATGTGGGGGAGAAAGTGCTTCAAAATAAGATTCTACACATTGATCCAATATAGGAATCCCCCCTTCAAGATGTCGAATATTATTATCCAATTATTGAAATGAATTTGCATGCTTTTATCTATCCAAGAGATCAAGATGTTTCTCAACAAAATTATCAGCCTTAGAATATTCAATAATTGTTAACTTCATCATAAGTCAGTATGCTTTGGAGGTATTTGAATACCACAAGAAGATACATTTTCGACTCCTTGCACCAAGCTTCTTTGCTTTTTCCTTAGGTATCAAGGCATAACATGTGGAACCAAAAACCCTAAGATGCTTTACAGAAGGAATTTGTCCATGCCACATTTCATAAAGAGTCTTGTTTCTAATTGCATTAGAAGGACACATATTATTTATATACACAACACATAGTACTGCATCAACCAAAAACATCAATTTCACATTCTTGACAATAATCATGGAACATGTTGTCGACAATTATTGTCTACCCTAGAGACAGCCTAGAGTTGCTATAGACCAGTGCCTAGGACATCTTAGCATAGTAGGAGGCATATGATAAAACTGGGTTGTCAATCCAAAGGCTCTCCTACTATCTCTTGTTAAACAAGAATATTGATTGAAAATGGGACCAGCAATCACAGAAACTGTCATAGGGAAAGTAATGTTGCAGAGGCACAATGCAAAGCTCAAATATTAAAACATCAGATAGCTAAGAGACAATTTACTGTAAAGAGGGCCGGTTTAAATAATATGCCACAGAAATCAAATCTCAGAAAGTGCATGTAGGGAAAGAAACATAAGAGGATATTAGTTAACTTTGGTCTGATACCCAGATACACAACAGAACCACATATGGGCTTAGCATTCTAAGAATCCATACATGACAATGGCGTTTTAAAAGCACCCTCCCTAAGCAACTAATATAGCAGAAGAGTGGATGAAATGAATACGAAACAGTATATCATGCCTGAGCCTATTTAAAGTGCTAGACTGATCCAAATATGGGCATCAACTAGGATGAATCCTTATCTAAAATCAGTGAGCCACTCGCATTCCAGTGACATGATACGAGAAGATGCATGAAGTGGAAAATTGTATTAAACATGTAAGAGAAGTTTACATACTGTGAGATATTAAAGACCAGAATCCTCTAAACAGGTAGAATTCCTCCTCACTGAGACCCTACGGGCTCTGAGCCCCAATACAAAAGCTTTACAAAATGTATAGCAAAATGGCTTTCAGAGCACAATTTTCTAATAAAAGTCCGGAACCTCTTTTTCTCCTTGGATCTTTCTTATATAGACTCCTTCTTAACTCAGCGAGAAGATATTTTTTGGAAAAATATCTCCCTCGCATGACAAAAATTTGTTAAAGGTCCTTATCAGAATAACAAAATTCATGATGAGGAATAAGGCCTCCCATCATGGATAGTAAGGCACTTGGCCATTTTTTAAAGCAGGAAATTAAACAAAAGTCTGGTAACAGTAAAATGCTGGAGTGGAGTAAACAACCCACTCAAAACTTAAAAGTAACTAATTCAGTAAAAATTAAATGGGCCGCTGAGGCCAAATCATGAGTTGACATGATTTCATAGGTGTGGAAGGGTTGAGGCCGTTGCTGATGCTGGAGGCGGCATGTTTGCGTATGAACTGGAAATTTGGCTGACAAACTGGGTGCACCTTTGCTGACTACCCACTGATGGTTCCTTTCTTCCTGGAGGCATGCTTCATATTCTGTTAATGGTCGGAGCATGGAAGGAGTGGTGGAATCTTAGCACGATGGAGGTCTTACTGCTGCGATTCTGGCCCATGCTGTATCGAAACGGTCCATGCTGGCTGCAAGCTGTTGTAGGGCCCTCGACGCTATAACACGGGCCGACTCCTTATCAATGATCTGCTGACGCTCAACTGTTTCCTTGAATCGACTCGCTATGCCATGATGTTCTACCTCACTAGCTTTCAAACCCTTCAAGAAAGAAACATATCTCTTGGCGTATTGGGCTTTGCTACCTGATTCTTCTATACCTTTGTCTGTGGAGACCTGCCGCTGCACATAAGGACTGTGTAATCATGGCGGCCTCTCCCGCTTGATAACCCTGCAAAACACTGGACTGAATTATAAAATTCATGCATATGGGAGTGATTATGAAGGACTGGAGAACAATGGCGCGGCGGTGGTCGAACATTGTTTTCTGCGTAAAAACGGTGAAAAAGGCAATGGTACGGTGTATGATAGGGTTTGGTGGGGAAATGCATCATGGGCCGTTCGATCGTGGTCTAGTGGTGGGGATCGACGGTGGAGAATGGTCCGTGGAATAACTTATGCACATGACGGAATACATATGAAACATTGAAATTTTAACGTAAAATGTGAAACCTTCAGACTTTGGTGGAAATGCAAAGGAAACACATGAAATGCAACGGAAATGCGCATGAGGGGTACGGGAATGAACGTACGAGGTGGGACCCAATATGGAAAGCACGGATCGCAAAGGCGGAAAGTGCGATGGCGGAAAGTGGCACCAATCAGAAAACTGCGCTTTGCGCTTTTGCGATGGGGCGGATATGCGATGGGTGCGGTTTGCGAGGGGTGCGATTTGCGATGGGTGCGATTTGCGATGATCGCAAATCGCAAAGGCGGAAAGTGCGATGACGGAAAGTGGCACCAACAGAAAACTACGCTTTGCGCTTTTGCGATGGGGCGGATCGAAGGGAAATGCGATGGGCGATCGCATGGCAAATATTTGTGATGCAATCAAATCGCATCGCAAATATTTGCGATGGATCAATCGAATACATATAATGAAACTGCGATATGCGATAAGTGCGATCTGCGATGAATGCGATTAGCGCCCAGGCCATAAGCGCGCGGTCTTGGGCATGGGGAAGTGGTTTGCAGGGCTTGGCCGAAAGGAGCTAGGCCTTAGATAATTTCAAAAGCGGATTTTTGGCCCTTTCTTAATGTATTTCCAGATTGGGAAAGGGCAACGATAGAGAGGAAAGAGGGGAATTTGGCCAAAAGGGGGGGGGGGGAAGGGGAAAAATGGGGGAGTTTTGCAAAGATACAAGGGGTATGTAGAGGCCTTTGAAGCACATATTTTTAGCAATTGGTGAGGCTTATTGACTCTAGAACAGCAGAGGGAAAGGAATTAAGGAGCAGGGAATCATGAAAGGCTTCAAGGATGATGTCTTTCTCAGAAGGAAACCAATAATTGAAAACTTAAAGACAGCGTGACCCCCCTGTTTGTTTTTCAAAAATTAGCAAGGAGTTAAGATGATCAACATTGGCTCCACCTGGGGACGGCACGTTCATCATTGGGCGTGTCGAGAACTTTGCAGACCACCTGATCATCTTTTATGAAGACTCTGTTCTTCAGCACTTCTACTTCTATCCTTATTACTCCACGAGACTAGCTTAAACTGTTGGTCTCACCTTTTCTCTACCTAAACTACATCTGTTAGAATTAAATTGTCTAGCAGACTTCTTCTCTACATTCTAAAATAGAAATGAAAAACATCCAAGCCAAGATTAGACTGTCTGGCTCACTAGACTTTGCAGAAATTAAAACAACTAACTACATGCTCACAGACTGAGCTTTATTAAGCTTTTCCTACCTACCCTACTCTACTTGGAAACCTCTGGTGCTTTTAGGTGATACAATAATGCCAGTGCAGCCAGTCAAGCAGTAATAAGAAGGGATAGGAGTATTGACTGCCTATCGGAGGTAACCATAGGGTGCTCTGCATGTGGTTCTTCAAAAATGCGGTCACCATCAGTGGTGACCACTCTTGATGAATCTGGCCCTAGTGAAGGATGAATGCTGGAGAATTTGGGCTGATCAGGGCCTCCATATATTCCGCCACAGGATCAATGAACAGATGGTGTACACTCCCTTCTTTCAGGCCTTCCCTGGGTGGTAGGCTATCTTTATCCTGGCTATGAATATCTGGCAGGCAGGCTTCAACCAGGATTTCTTCTTCCACTGGGTGGAGAAGGAAACTCTCTTGAGAATGAGAATCTCTCTCATTTTCTTCATTTTCTGAACTGGAGGACTCATCATATATAGCAGCTGAGCCCTCTCGGAGCTCTGGTATATTCTGCTCTGATGTGCTGAGCTCCGTGAAGATATCTATGTATCCTCGAGCAGGGGCTCGTGCCTTTGCTTCCTCTTTTTCAAGAGAAGGCTCGCTATTTTCATCTTGCTCAAGAATTTCTTCTTTGCTTTCTTCCTCAACCTCTAAAAAGGAAGGCTGCTGGTTTCCAGTCTCACTGATGATATGTGGTAAAGCATAATGAAGATTGAAAGAATCTTCATCTGCTATTATACTATCACATCTTTCCCCATCAGTGTCGTAAATAGGTTGGCTCGACCCAACCATTCTGGCTGCTCAGCAGGTCTTTCTTCGTCCTGATTCTCAGATCAGCTTTATGGATCTGTATCATCAAACTCAGGAGATGAATGAGAAGGAGCATGTGTTCTATAAAATATTTCTGAGGTGGACTGCTGATTTAACATCTGATCAATATCTTCTTCTGTCAAAAGAGGGGTTTCCCTCTCGTCATGGACAGAAGAACAACAGTCCTCTTTCTCTTGTGTTAGCTGATTTGGAGGCGGGGTGTTTACTTGAGCCTCTTGTTCCCCATCAGATTCTGCCTCTTCTATGTGGTCTCTTGTTTCCTCAAGGCAGCGCTCCCTATTAACTTTTTCTATTAGGTCATGATACTCTCTGATCAGCATAATACAAGATATAGGTAAGCAATCAGGCAGTTCCTGCTCGCTTTCCTCCTCATTTTCCATGGGCTTTAAAGCATCATACATGTCTTGATCATTATCCACGTCTTGAGTTTGTTCTTGTTCTGGAAGAGGCAGGGTTTGCTCTAAATAATCATCATTTTCATTCATATTAGCCGTATACATCTCCTGCACTCTATCAAATCGTTTTCATTAATTCATATAATTGATCATACAAAGCATCTAACTTTGTATCCATATCCATGTTTGGATCCATGTTTCTGCAAAGATGGTCACTGGATCTTCTCAACCAACTCAGCGTCTTCTACCAGTGGAGTCAT
Organism: Pinus albicaulis; assembly: GCA_034641835.2. NCBI lineage: Eukaryota > Viridiplantae > Streptophyta > Pinopsida > Pinales > Pinaceae > Pinus > Pinus albicaulis. The sequence continues at coordinate 1,421,418,167 of CM076581.1, read as the reverse complement.
TTGGTCTTTTGAGAACTGTGGAGTCTCCAGGTGGATGATTTAAGATCTTACTGTCCACCACAGTGATTTACCAAATCAAAACCATTTGTCTCTTCCCCAGCAGAGTCGGGACTGCAAGTAAATTATTCTAATAAATGAATGTGGAGTCGCCAAGGTGAGGGATCTACAACTCTCAACTCTCTGTGCTCACCTACTTAGAGAGTGAATAAGGTTTTGTCGAGGCCCAGGGATTCTGATTTTCTTAGCTTCGGTCCCCGGCAACGGCGCCAGAAAGATGTTGTCGACAATTATTGTCTACCCTAGAGACAACCTAGAGTTTCTATAGACCAGTGCCTAGGACATCTTAGCATAGCAGGAGGCATATGATAAAACTGGGTTGTCAATCCAAAGGCTCTCCTACTATCTCTTGTTAAACAAGAATATTGATTGAAAATGGGACCAGCAATCATAGAAACTGTCACAGGGAAAGTAATGTTGCAGAGGCACAATGAAAAGCTCAAATATTAAAACATCAGACAGCTAAGAGACAATTTACTGTAAAGAGGGTCGGTTCAAATAATATGCCACAAAAATCAAATCTCAGAAAGTGCATGTAGGGAAAGAAACATAAGAGGATATTAGTTAACTTTGGTCTGATACCCAGATACACAACAAAACCACATATGGGCTTAGAATTCTAAGAATCCATACATGACAATGGCGTTTTAAAAGCACCCTCCCTAAGCAACTAATATAGCAGAAGAGTGGCTCACTGATTTTAGATAAGGATTCATCCTAGTTGATGCCCATATTTGGATCAGTCTAGCGCTTTAAATAGGCTCATGCATGATATATTGTTTCGTATTCATTTCATCCACTCTTATGCTATATTAGTTGCTTAGGGAGGGTGCTTTTAAAACGCCATTTTCATGTATGGATTCTTAGAATTCTAAGCCCATATGTGGTTTTGTTGTGTATTTGGGTATCAGACCAAAGTTAACTAATATCCTCTTATGTTTCTTTCCCTACATGCACCTTCTGAGATTTGATTTCTGTGGCATATTCTTTGAACCGGCCCTCTTTACCGTAAATTGTCTCTTAGCTGTCTGATGTTTTAATATTTGAGCTTTGCATTGTGCCTCTGCAACATTACTTTCCCTGTGACAGTTTCTGTGATTGCTAGTCCCATTTTCAATCAATATTCTTGTTTAACAAGAGATAGTAGGAGAGCCTTTGGATTGACAACCCAGTTTTATCATATGCCTCCTGCTATGCTAAGATGTCCTAGGCACTGGTCTATAGCAACTCTAGGCTGTCTCTAGGGTAGATAATAATTTTCGACAACAGAACATACCATATTTAAAATTTTCATTTTCATTCTTTCAACTACTCTGTTCTATTGGGGATTATAACACAATTGTTTGATGTTGGATCCCATGTTGGCAAAGATAGTTTTAAAATTCATTTGAAGTGTATTGTTTTCCATTATCAGTGCGAATAGAGCCAATATGAGTTTGTGCATCATTTTCAATACATGCATGAAAGTTCTTGAATGTTTGAAAAGAATCATATTTGTTATTCGATAAATAAACCCAACACATTCTGGTGTATTCATCAATAAATGTCATCATATATTTATTTCCAATTGGTGAAGGAACGATAATTGGGCCACATAAATATGAATGAATGAGTGAAAGTTTTATATGTTCTCTGGAATGTGAATCAGGAAAATATTTTTTGCTACAAATTTTTAGAATACAAGCATCACATTGCTTAAGTTTCCTAGGAATTTTAGGCAAACTAGTAACACCATTTTTCTTCAAAAATCAAAGGTTGTCATAGTTTAAGTGTCCAAATCTAGCATGCCATAAAATACATGATGGCAATGTACCTTCATAATAGTGAGATTTGTAAGCAATTTTTTGTGCACGAGCAGAGGTACCTTGCACCTTTAGAAGTCTTTCTTCTTCTATGCTCGTCAAGACAAGTGAGCGATTTGATGCTTTTCTGACCTCAACCTTCGCATCAAACATATGAATGGAGTGTCCTTGCTAGCAAATGTGGACCAAATACAACAAGTTTCTCCTCAACTCTAGGAGGTATAGAACCTCATGTAGAAGAAAGCATCAGGAAGACTAAGCAGTTTGAGCCTGATTCTGCCAAGCCCTGATGGCTTGAGTTTTAATTTTTCTGCAAAGTATAATGTTCCATCAACATTGTCAGTAAATTCTTCAAAAAAATCTCTTCTAAAATGCATGTGGCATATTTCTCCTGAATCAAGAAAATAATAATTTTCCAAAGAAGCAAGTGAAGCATTAAATATGTCTTCAATTACTCCAATATTAAAATGTGCCACAACATAATGAGCAGATTTAGGTGATTTACCTTTCTCTTTTTCAAGAATTTTACCTTTGGCTTTATTTATTTCCTTCTTAATTCTATCCCAAGGAAGCTTACATGTGGATGCATCATGTCCATCTCTATTACAACGTCTGCAATGAAGATCAGAATTTTCTCCTTGAAACTGTCTTCCCCCCTGCCTCGGAAATTTCTTCTTCCTCTTCCTCTTCGACCACCTCTTCCTCTAGAAGAATATTGAGCATGATCATTCTCTGTATGTGCAAGACACACAACTTCCTCAAACTACTAAGGAGTTGTCTTCTTCCGAAAATATTTTTCTCTCTCAACAAACTTCTTCTCAAGGGAGTCAAAGGTAATCTCCTTGAGATTTCCACTTGCTTGCAATGACTCAAGATCATATGAGTAAGAGGGATATAATGCCTTGAAATAAGCTATGAGAGGTATGTATATTTCAACACTATTGTTTTAATGTCATGCATAAAAGATCTTACTTCTGATGCTAAATCAAGAGGGTCATAATTTTTGAATTCAAGATTGAATAGTTTAATCATCAAATAGACAACTTCAAGTTCGGAGTGTGATTCATACAATTGTTTCAACTTCTTCAAGGCATCATAATCATTTTAGAATGGTCTAATATGGCGACTCACCTCCTCATTTACATATGTTGCAATCGAGGCATAGGAATTCTTGTTCTTGTTTTCCCAAATGGCGATCTCCTTGTTTGAGGTAGGATTTGCACGTGCAGTGTCTCTGTCTCCTACTCAAATTCCTTTTCACAACTCATTAAAAATGAGAGTGTGCTTTCTTTTCCAGGACCACTCAAGATAGTTTTCCTTTCCAGTGAGAACCACTCCCACAATATATATGAGTGAATGAAATCTTAATCTATATATACTATGTAAAAAATATATACTTTGATGTCAGAATGCCAATACTATAAAAAAATGGAATTCTGGTGATAAAATAATATAATTTTGATATATAAAAATCGAGAAAAAAAAAATTGGGGAAGGTATTAAGTGGGGTAGGATTTATATGGGGGAGGTGGGATATGGGGAGGTATATATGGCAACCTTGGTGGAGGATGATATAAACCTTGGTGGAGAGTGGTATTGGGAGGATCATTTTATGGATAGTGTGGAGTAGTGTATGCTTGTATTATATGGAATGGATTAGATGAGGGCAGATTTGGAAACCAAGTGTGGTATTAACTATGTTGATGTCACAAAGTATGCAGAGGAGAGGGGGCATGAATTGTAGGGATGAGGTTGGCATTGGATGGAGGTTGGGGGATCGTATGACAGAGCATTGGAGGGTATACATGACAATTGGTGTATATAGTGTCGTAGGGCCATGGGAGGCATGATGTTGTGGGCAGTCGAGGGAGTGTAATACAGAGCCATGGGTGCCGGTGGAGACCATGGGTTGAGGGAGTATGATGTATGTTGTATGAAGTGGAGGGGAGCGTATGTTGTGGTCTATAGTTAACGTACGAGTGCACAGGGTTCAAGGACTAACCACGCTTCTGCTGCGTTGAGGGAGGCCGGTGCGTGGTACATAAAGGCATTAGGGGAATTTTGAGGTCTATAATGAGCCTCCTAAGGAAATAATAAAATAATAGCTAAACCAATAAAATAATATTTATGAATTTATAATTCACTTTTTGCACCAAAATCATGTAACCATAGTTAAATTCAATTGAAAAGTTATACCAAAATAAAATTAATATAAAAAATTTAATTGATGTGATTATGAATAAAAATGACCTTTACAAGAAAAAGTCATTATCATTGCACAACTAATGTATTTGTACTTTGTACTTAAATAGCTTAAAATAAATTATAAATATAAATTCATAAATTCTTAGTTGTACAACATACCATTAATTGAAATTTATAGTGTTAAAATTATTAAATTAAACTATATAATAACATGTAATTAATATACTATATAAAAATCAAATAATATAATAAAATAAATGTAATTTACATTATTCTATGTATTAATTTTATATTACATATTGAATTGATTTTATTTATAACATAAAATAAATAATATATAATATAAAAGTTAATATGATATATGAAAAGTGTGTAAATACATAAAGATTGTATAGGGATATGCATTGTTACTTTCAAAAAATATGCAATGACAATAATAATATTTTATTCAAAAATTTTGAAATGACATTTATTATGAGTACTTTACTTTGTGACTTCAAAATTACTTAGAATACACCCATGGTTAACCATGAGTTTTTATCCACCATTGAGAATGTGACAAGTAAGTACATTGAACTCAAGCAATGCCACTTCAAACATGGGGGATGATTTCATCCCCTAAAATGTGATTGGTTCTCATAAAGTGAATTTTGATTGTAGTACATTTCCCTTAGGAGGCCTATTTTTACCTCAAAATTCCCCTAATGATACCTCTAGTGGTGTGAGCAATGTGGAAAGTCGGTATGGAGCGTTTTGGGAGAAGCACAATGGGCCAACGCTCGCATATAGTCAGACAATTGAATACAATATCGATTGTGGTCTTCACACTTATTCTATTTTCTATGCACGGTAGCAAAACAATGCCTCAACACAACAATGCAATCTCGACCAAATGCATTCAACAACAATGCACAAGATTTTGCAGGAATCTGACAAAGGTCTCAATATGGAAAAAAAATGTAGAACATAGACAAGAGGGAGTTACTGGGGCAAAGAGGGAAGCCAAAAATAGAGTTGGCTCTGATACGATGTCAGGCATGGAGGTAACTCCTCAAAATGAATTATTATTTGTATTAAGGGTGAAAAAAAATATATACATGGAGGGAGAGACTCTTGAATTCATCTCCCAACGTCTCTTCATAATCCAACACTCCTTATTTTCTATTTACATTATTTTACATTTTCACCCAATCCCAAGAATTATGTGTCAACAAAAATGTTTACACGATATTACACCATCTCTCCCATATATATTTTATTTTATATTTAATTTAAAAGGTGTTATAAAATAAAATTAAAATAAAATATTTTTAAAATATTTTGATTTTGAAATAATTTATGGTATTTTGGCGTCTGGTATTGATAAGCCCTGGTATCGCTCCATATCGTAACAAAGTCTACTTACAAGTTAATAATATCCATGGTAAAATGGGGTCAATATACATATTAATAATCTTGTTGTATTGTAAGTATTAAGTTTTTATGTGATTATTAATTAAATTTAAATATACTTATGAAATCATTATTTACACCACTACATCTTCTTTGTACCTTTTTGCTTTTAGATTTAATTTAAAAAATGTTATAAATTAAATTAAAATGCAAATATTTAGAAATATTTAAAAAATTTTGACATGGAATCTTTCTTACATTACGCCTAATGCGGCCTATACATTCCCCCCTCTTAAGAACCTCCATAATAAAGTGGATGCAAAAGGTTAATCTTCTTACATGATTTTTAAAAATGTATATATGTTTAAGCTATATATTAATTCATTTTAATAATAATAATAATAATAAATAAAGTTATAATATTTTAAACTCTTGTCTTTCTTAAATTTTAGTAAGTTGACATGTATGGTTGCAATAATTAAGATGTATAGGAAGTATACATTTTCCTCCCATTTAAAATGAGAACATAAGATTTTCTTTTACTTTGAATTATTTTATTTTTCTAAAGTTGATATAAAATTATGTTAGATTGATATGAATATCCAAAATATTTATCTATTACTAAAAGAGGGCGAAATATTTTTACATCTCTTTTATACTAGGTTGTAATATCAACAACTAATTGATCTATCACATCAGTTAATAAGATTCTTGATGTTTTATTATGCTTTTAATTAAACTAATCAATCATATATATATATATATATATATATATATATATATATATATATATATTCATTTTTGTGTTTTTGTTATAATTGATAATAAAAATAAAAATAAAAAAATTGCAAACTACATTACACATATCCCTTATACTAAGTTATATAGTGTGCCTCCATACTATAAATAATTTTTTTTATACCTCTCCACACCATAAATTTCGCAAATTAACATTAAACTAATATAAATTTTCATAAATAATTAATTTTCACAATTAAATCAAATATAATATATTTTAATTTCTAACCAAAAAAATAATATTATTAATAATTTATAAATTATCATTAATTATAATGTATAAATAAACAAACATATCAATCATTTGTCATATATATAGTCATGAGTAAACATTTACCAACTCGCAAGTGCAAGTTAGGATGATCCTTATAACCATTCCAACTACATATGTTTTAATGTAATTATAACGATAGAGTTAAGTTTAAATTAATAATGCCTTTTAAAATGAAAATGTCATGCTTGTTAACTAATATAAAATTATTTTAACTTTATATTTATTATAGTATAAGGATATATTTTTTATATGGTAATGTAAAAGAAATATTTAATAATAAAAAAGGAAATTATATATAGAGTTTATTTTCAAATATTTTATTATGGTATATATTGAGATATTTTTTGTTATAAATATTTTTAAAAATCTATTAGGATAATTTATTGTTGCGAATTACGATGAATGTTTTGCCTCCTCCGCCTCCCTTCCTCCTGCGCACACCTCCCTCACATGTCCCCTCCAAAGCCATCCCTAGGAGGGGAGCATGTTGATCCCCTCACTGCATTAGCTAATTACTCTGTTACTGCTATCGCAGATGCTGCAGCTTCAGCCTTCGCATCCCTCATTTCCTCTCTAGGACCTTCGCTCCCTTGTCTTTCTCTTTCAAAATTTGTCAATAAATTGGATGATACATTGGAAATCATCTTCCCACCATCTATTCCTCACAAAGCTGCTTTCTCTTCAGCTAAAAAGGGGTTGGTTGGGCAGTTTATTGGCCTTTGGCCTTCCCCCAAAACTGTGCAAAAATGGGTGGAATGTAACTAGTCCCATTCCATCCAAGGGAAAATATCAACAAGATTTTGTGAAAGAGGATTCTTTACATTTCATTTTAAATCTAAGGAGGATAGAGACGTGATAATCTAAAATGGTCCTTACTTCATGGACACAAGAGGACTCTATTTAAATCGATGGACTCCAGATTTTGATCCCGAGTTGGACGTGCAAAATCATTAGGGGAATTTTGAGGTCTAAAATGGGCCTCCTAAGGAAATCATAAAATAATAGTGGAAATAATCAAATAAGATTTGATTACATCATCAAATTTGAGAGGGAAAATAGAAAAAACTACTTTTTAAACTCGTATTTTGAACATATCTCCCTAAGGTTTTACTCAAATTTTGAGCAGGAATACTTGTTGGATGCAAAATTCAATTACCCATCCAAGGAGTACCCATGTTTCATACTTTTGATGGACTCGGCTAAACAAAAAATGATAAATATATGAAAAACGTGATTACAATCACGTTTTTCATGTATTTCTCATTTTTCGTATAGCAGGTTCCATAAAAAGTATGCAACATGGTTACTCCTTGGATGAGGAGTTAAATTTTGCATCCAATGAGTATTCCCACTCGAAATTTGAGTAAACCCTTAGGGAGATAAGTTGAAAATACGAGTTGAAAAAGTAGTTTTATTATTTTATTTTTTTTAATCTTTTTATTTTTTTACTCCAAAAATGGTGCATCATCCCCCATGGTTGACATCATCATCTTGAATCGTATTGGTTCTCGTAAAGTTTATTTTGGTTGTTTATTTTTCGTAGTAGGCCCATTTTAGACCTCAAAATTCCCCTAATGGTTGTTCCTGTATGGGTTTTTCTTCCACATATTCCTCTTCATTGTCGGGGATATGAATATTTTAAAGCTATCAGGAATGCAGTAGGAAAATATATTGATTAGAGAAAACCTAAAGAAAACATGCATGCTTGCACTCAAATCTGCGTTGAAATAGACCTCGGGAAAGGTCTTCCAGAAGTAGTCAAACTCAAAGTGGATAGTTGGACGCATGAGCAGCAACTGGACTATGAGAAAATTCCATTTAAATGCAAGGCATGCCATGAATATGGTCGCTTTGCAAATATAGGTAATAATAAATAAATAGAGGAATCAAAAGCTTCAAAATAACCTCAATGGGAACAAGTTAAAAGAAACAAATATGGGGAAAAAATCTCCAAATTGTCATCTCAATATATTTCTGTTGTTGCACCTCCTCCTCCCCCTACCTCCTCTCCTCCTAGAGTGCATGAGAAACCATCCTCTCCTCTCTCCCTTCTCATCATTCGGATTCAAATCCTTTTTCAATCCTATCCCCTCCCCCCCAATCTTTAGACTCACTCATACCTCCCCTTCTACCCTCGAACACCTTCCTATCTCCTAATGGCTCCCCCTCTGCCCCGTCCAATCCTCCCTTGCTCCCTTTTCCCCCTTCTCCTCCTCCTTCTTCCAGCCCTATCTTACCTTCTTTCAATCTTTTTCTCATAAGAACTCAATCAAAATACTCTTTAGTATCATTGGACTTCCACTAGAAGGCCAAAATAAAATCCAGTAAAGAATTGAGAGATGAAGAAGAAATAAAAGCAATGGAATTAGGCACACAACAAGACATGGAAACCTTCATTGGAAAAAATTCAGGAGTAAAAGGAAAGCACCAACATAACCAAAGATGGAAAGGTCCCTTAAATAGAACCAACAACAAATAATGAATAGAATCTCTTGGAATTTCAAAGGTCTGGGTCACTTCTCGAAGATGAACACAGTAAAATATTTAATCAAAACAAAAATGTCGATCCTTCTCATGTTTCATGAAACCAAAATTTCATAGCAAGACATGCTCCAAAACATTTAGAAACAAAAAATTATGAAGGAATCTCTATATCAGCCATGGGAGCATCAGGAGATATCAGTATATGGTGGGAAAAAGCCTCTTGGGTGCTAATTTATAACATCAAAAGCTTGCACTGGTTAATAACAAATCTCAAAACATAGTTTCAGGAATTAACATCAGCCTATTTAACATTTATGCTCGAGCACATTATAGGGATAAAGAGAAATGTTGGAAATCACTAGTTGAACACCTCAACTCCTCTTCATTTCCCATTATTTTATGTGGGGATATAAATATGATTTTGCATGCAAAAGAAAGAAAGGGTGGCTTATTTCTTGTAGATCCATATAGAAAACAATTAGAAGATATCATTGAAGAAGCTAATCTCATGGACATTGCTCCTAAAACCAAAAATTTACATAAAGCAGTAAAAGATACAGCATGGGGAAGATAAAATAAAGGATAGAATTTTACTTCAAGATTGTCTCATCACAAAATTCAATATAATAACTTCAAGGATAACATATTTAGCAGCATCCGATCACAATCCAATTGCTCTCATTTTGGGGGAGAGGGAGAACCTTGGACCCCTTCCTTTTAAAAACAATCCTCTATGGAGCAATCATGAGGAAGTTCATACTCTCTTGACTGGTATATGGAAGAAGAATACCATTGAATCCCCAGGATATAGATGGGAAACAAAAATTAAAGAAACCATAATACAGTTAAAATAATAGGAAAAACTTAAATACATAGAAACAAAAAAAAGGAAAGTCGAGCTACAACAGCAATTAGAAACCCTCCAAAAAATAATGGAGGAGGAGGAAGAGACAAAAGAATATTTGTTGCAAGAGAAATCTATTCACTGGGACATATATAAAAACAATACAGAAGAAGAATAATTATGGAGACTGAAATCAAGAATTTTATGGGTTCAGGCAGGAGATCAAAATACATCCTTCTTTCGTAACTCAAAAAAGCCAAAAAAGATGAAAAATCACATAGTAGAGATAACATGATTAGATGGAAAAGAAATCAGAGGACAAGAGGAATTAAAAATGGAAGCTTATCAACACTTCAAAATTTGGTTGTCTATTGATCTTGAAAAATCACACAGTGAAAAATTTATAAGGCACATCCCAAGTAAGATCACTATAGAATAAAATGAGGAAATAATGAAAGAAATAGAAGAATAAGAGCTTATAACTGTGATCTAGTCCTTCCAACCAGATAAAGCACCAGGGCCAGATGGCTTATCCTTCTCCTTCTACAGATCATTTTGGAACATCATTAAAAAATACCTCCTAAAAATGATTCAGTGGATCTTCAAGAAAAATAATATTGGAGGGTTCACTAATTCCACTTTTTTGGCCTTAATCTTGAACGATCAGAAACTGACCTCCTTCTAACGCATCAAGCCTATTTCCCTATGCAATTATTCTTACAAAATAATCTCAAAACTCTTGGCCAATAGGATCAAGCCTCTCCTACAGGAGTTGATATTAGATAATCAAAGGGGACTCATAACAAGGAGACAAATTACAAACAACATATTAGTGGTATAAGAGGCCTTTCACTCAAGCCTCTTAAAGGGAGAGCAAGGATTCATTTTAAAGTTGGACATGGAAAATTCCTTTGACAGAGTGAACCATAATTTTTTATCATCGGTTTTAAAAACATTTGTTGTGTCTAAATACCTCATTGAATTTATTCATGCATGCATTAAAGGCTCATGGATCACTCCTCAAATAAATGGAATACCGAGTAATTTTTTTTCAAAGCAACAGAGATCTGAGGCAAGGATGTCCTCTCTCCCCATTTCTTTACATCTTGATGGAAATTACACTGAGCAACAATATTGATCACTGTAGAAGAATTGTATCCATCACTGGTATATCTATTAAAGTCGAAATAAAAAGCATTAACCACTCTATTTTTGTTGATGACACTCTGCTGCTCGGGGGTGCTACGTGCATAGTTGAAAGAATATTTAAAAACATATTGGATGCCTTCCTGGGGGTGTCAGGATGTCTAATAAACCACTCAAAGTGTAGAATTTATGGTTGGAATGTGTCGATCAGAATACTTCGGAGGATTTCTCAAATTTTTAGCATTCCCTTTCAAAGCAATTGGACACATTTCAAACACCTAGGATTACCAATTATGAAGAATAATATGAAAAATGAAATATGGAACAACATCATAGAAAAAATGAGGAAAAAACTTCTCGAGTGGGGAATTTTATGGCTCAACCTAGCTGGGAGAGTTATATTAATTAAGGTTATTCTATCATCGCTTCCATCTTATCAGTTTATAATAGTACAGGCTCCAACAAGCATCCATAAATAGATCGAGCTCGTCATCAGAGGTTTCCTTTGGAAAGTAGGAAAAACAGAAAGTAAAAAATTCAGTTTGGTTAATTGGAAGCAAGTTACAACACCATATGCGTAGGGAGGAATTTCTATAAGGCTTCCTGGCTTGATGAATCTTGCTCTCGAAGCAAAAATAATATGGAGAATGATCACTGGTATTCTGAGCTAATGGAAGAAAATCTTGGAAGCTAAGCATCTAAACTTCTCATGCTTCTTTCTTCTAAATAAAAATGTCCCTTTATGACGTTTCTCGAAGTTATGGAAACTTCTTAAAAAGGAAATTCCAATAATATCTTAGAACTCCTCAAGAATTCGAAAAGGAGGTAAAGATATACAGATATGGAAGGAAAATAAAATGGGATAACCACCAATTTCACAGCACAAAGAAATTCAACCCTTGATGGAATGGTTGAACAAAAATTGAACAATGAATATGGACCAGATTTCTAATTGGTGTTAAGAAAATGGTGCTTGGACTGGTTGGAAAGCTCCTCCTATTCCCCCTGTTAGTAACCTATGAATTTTTTGGCAAGCAAACAGGTGTCTAAATATTTTTCTGAGCGTTCAAGAAATACATTTCCCCTAAAAACATATCATTCTTGAAGCCTCTGTGTGCCCTTTGCCTTTGAAAATACCTTCACTGTTGTTTCCATCAAGAAGGTCTCACTGTTTGTGAAAAAATTATGCTCAGAAAAACCTCCATTTGCCCCCTTGTACCCCTGCAAATTTCCCCATCTTTAACCCTTTTTTCCTTTCCCAAATTTCCCCTTTGACCCCCCAAAAATCCCTCCTCAAGCCTACTGAATCATCCCATCTTCCCTTTTAACCTAACAAACACTGTTTGTTTGGCTTCAAAATCCATTTTTCCCTCTACCAGAAACCTCTTTTGAGCCTTAAAAACACTGTTTTTAGGCCTAAAAACCCACTTTTCTTCATATAACAGGCTTAGCCCCTTTCAGCCTAGCCCTAACCACTTCCCCTCCATACAACTAAGCGCTAAGGCATAAGGCGCTAATCGGAATCGGGAGATGTTCGGGAGTGCGTTTTCTTTGTTAAGGTGAAATCTTCCGATGCAAGGAAGAATTGTTCTGTTCGTCTCGGAAGCAACGTCCACCATTGATACTAATAGATCTAATGGTCCTCTCCTGTTTCATCGTGCCCATAACATTCCTTTGTAAACCCCCCCGATGGAAATCTCCACTGTTGATTCACATATAAATCCAACGGCCATTGCATCATCGGAACTTTTTATTGCACCAATCACAACTCTTCATATCCTCGATTGGTCACCCTCGATACAATCGTTACCATCGATCTTCCGCTGATCCGACGGTCCAGATGTAATCGCTTCATGAGCCCATCGGATATTTGGCCCCCGCTTCCTCCGGTTCTAATTAGATCACAGTGGTCCATATTGTTTGATCTGACGGCTTATATTCCTCCTGCGCATTCATATGGCCCATTTACCTTTGCCTCATCATTAAATATCCACCATCGATCCCAAGGATCCAACAGCCAGGATTCTCCCCGCTCATTAACTAGCCCCTCCACAATTTCTCTCCCCCTCCAAATATCAGTCGTTCATTCGTAGATCGGACGGCCTGTATTGAAACCATCTTTGATCTCCTCATATCACGCTCCATGTCCCGCCGTCAGATCTCACAGTCCTAGATCCAACGGCCAGCATCAATATCACACATTTTTTGTGTCCGGGCTTTACAAGTTCAAATTCACGTGACATAGGCGTTTTTATTTCGCCACATGTCAGTGGGGGACCTATATCGCTTTCGAAAATTTAAAACTAACTTCCTCCTTTTTTATCGCGCGAAAACAACGATTTCTTCAGCTGAAACCACTTCCCCTCTTCTGCCTTTGGGACCTCTTCCACGCGATCTTGACCGTTGATCTGTTCGGATCAACGGCCCACACTACATCTCGCATTCCATTTATGTTTTTCTCATCGCGCTACCATATCATTTCATCAGATCATCTCAGCCGTTGATCTCCTCCTGAGATCTAATGGTCCCAATTAAATCGCCCTCCGCCCATGTCGGTTCCACCATCTAAAGCCCCATTTCGCTGCATTTTCATTCCTTTTCTATGTATTTCGCCAAAGTTTAAACTCTCACGATTTACATTAAAAAATATTTTTCTCCACTCACATTAAAACTTTAATGTTTTACATTAAATTTTATTTCATTTTGCTTGGCCTCTAAAGACTTTCCATCAATGAATCCCTGCCATCAATCATCATGACTCCATCTAATCTAATGGCCTAGAACCATTCCTCCACCAAATCTTCATCAGATCAGTTTTCCACCATTTCATGGCATTTTCCAACCGTTTTCCTCTGCATCCACAACATTCACCTCTGTTGCGCTGCCATTCTCACAACCTTCCATTGCATCCATCCTCCCACCGCATGGATTTATTAACATTTTTTATGTCTTTTTGCAGGGTTACAGGTGGTGGAAACCGCCATTTTTCATAGTCACTATCATAGTGACACAGTAGCGCCGATGAAGTTCTATCAGAGCCAGAATTTGCAGGGAAGACTCCTGAAAGGTTTTAAATGCATATTTTATCCAAATCAGGGGTATTAACTCCATTAAAAACCTCCAACACCTACAAATTCATAGACAGAGGAAGTAAAAGAAGCGGCAAAGAGTATCAGTGAAGGATTAAAGAGTTTTAAAGCCTGTAATTGAATATTTTAAGCTTTAATTCAATGTTTAAAGAGAAGAAGTACAAAATTGAAGACCTTATGAATAACACGGAAGGCATAATGAGGCCTAAAGCACAGAAAGAAATATTATGAGGTTCTTTCCATGAAAGGACAGTTTCCCATACTGTTTTTATTCTACATCGAGCTCTGGAGAATATCTACACTCTGACAAAAAGTCCTAATGCTATCAGAGCATTTGTTATGCAATATGGCAGACCTGAAAGTCATTTATCTTCCTTTTTCTTATCACCAGGGTACTACAGAGTACTACAGCCTAAAGTACATCAAAGAACATACCTGGAGTTAATTTCAGCCTGTCGAAGACCACTCTTTCACCCAAAGAGTACTGAAAATCAATGCATAGATATTAAGACATAATGGGCCTCGAGCCCTCTTCTTCTACTTCTGTTTTAATGTTTCATTTAGTGTTTCATCTACCTCCTCTGCCTCTCTTTCAGCTATAAGAACTCAAGAAAAAAATATTGTAAAGGTTTTTGTTGGTTGTTAATCGGATATCTATGAATTGTAAGTTATTTCCCTTGAGATATAGTTCTATGTGTAAAGTTGTAAGATAGGCTATGGAAGATGTTTTCAGATTGAATTTCAAGTTGTTGGACAATGTTGTACATGACTGATGTTTCTCTTTAATATGACAAGCATATTTCTTTGGATCCTGGTTTAAAGCAGTAGTGACGTTTTCTGCCTTTGTTTATGTTTTCCTTCTGTAATTCATTACATTTCATTTCTATGGTAAGAATCAGAAATATGGCTTAGGATATAGCCTCGCATGGTACCCTGATGCTCCTGCTCTTCTTATCTTTTATGTTTTCTACTGATTGTGTTATCTGAGAACTAATTCAAGATAATTTAACCAGTGTAGTAGTTGTTATTCACTGCAAACTGATGTATGAATTTATGAATCTATTCTTAGATGTTCTTGTTGGGTTTTAATTGAAAGAATTGGGATACTGGGAGTTTAGGATGTTTATTCTGCCTCACTAGGGTATTTTTCAATTAATTGAACCTTTCTAATTTCCCTTAAGCTTAATGTTGAAGCATTTAAAGTTCAAAGCCTTTCTCTGATCTCAGGTTTCACCTTTGTGTTTAAATCTTAAGTGTTTCTTGTTGTCTGAAGAGTTATCCTTTTAGGGGTTGGATCATAGGTGTTTAATGGCATGTCCTGTCCCTAGATTTAATTCCTAAGTGGTCACCTTGGAGGTTTCCTTGTCATTCCCCTTCATTCCTTAATCATTTCATACCACACTATCATCTTTAAGATCCTATGTTTTAGATGACTAGCCCAATTGAAAGCCTTGAATACTGAATAGCAAGTAAACCCTTTGATGACTCCATTGCCCAATGGTCTCGAGTGTTCTCTGAATTATCTTTCCTTTGCCTAAAATCCTCTTTGCTCACTCTTTGTCTTGCATTGAACCCTTCCTTCATGATTCCCAACAACCAAACAAACAAACAAAACAAAACAAACCTTGCACCTTATAACTAGCCTAATATCTTAAAACTGAGCTTCAAAGACATATACCTTTGATTTTATAGAGAGATTCCTCTCTGGACCCAGGAGGGCTAGATCCTGAGGTCCCAAAGTGGTTTTTATGTTGTCTTATATTTTGGTATTGCCAAACTTGCCAAAACATATGAACCCTAACATAATGGCGACTCTGTTGGGGACTTTCTAGGTGTTTTCCATCTTATTACACCACTAGGACCTTAGAAAACCAGAATCTCTGGTTAGATTGGCAGTTAATCACTGTGGTGAACAGTAAAACCTTCTTGAAACATTCTAAACCTTCCACCTGGCGATTCCATAGTTCCTTAATGATTAAAGACTCCACTGGTGATCAATAGGCCTACTGATTATCCTGGTTTTCACAAGACTCCACTGGGAGACCAGCCTTCATTACAACATCAGCCATATTAGAAGTAACAAGTAGGATTAAGCTTCTTTGTTTGAAGACAACATATTGGCTTCAAGAACCATTCATACAAAATTTTATCCTAACCCAAACCCACCTGAAATAGTTGACAACCCTGAGAGCATCCTTAGGAAATCTCCTACACCTAGGAAGCCAACTATTTCCAGACACATCCATAGAGCTAACTCTGCACCAGAAAACTTTACAGCTCTATCAGACACTCATTTTGACTTAGACCTACCAAGCAGTTTACCTAGAACTAGGTCATTCAGTGCTCTAGACCAGTCAGACCTTGAGCTTCCTGGTTCACCATCTCACAGTGGTCAACACATTAGGGATAGAGAGACCCCTCCATCTACACCTCTAGATATTAATTTCATCCAAAACTTGGGGCTCTTTCACCCTAAATCAGCTCAACAGAGTGTTGTTGGTCCTAGTATTCCTATCATCCACATACCTGCTGCTCAAGCCAGTCCTCCACCTCCTCAGAACATAATCATGGTAGCCTGGTATGCACCTCTGGTGTTACCACAACCTCTGGTGCCTTTACCCAATGATTATTAGTCAAAAATCCCACATTTCACTGCAAAAGAGTCTACCACTACTCAACACCATGTAGATAGGATGAGAGATTCATTTGACTATATAGAGATAGATGATGAGACAGTCAAGATGAGAATCTTTGCCCAGAGTTTAGGAGGTGATGTGAAGAAGTGGTTTAAAGGCCTACCTCCTAATAGTATCCAGGATCTTCCCTCTTTATATCAATCCTTCGTAAACAAATGGGAAGTCAAGACCAACCCTCTCCAAATACTAGCAGAATACAAGAATCTTAAAAGAAATGTAGGAGAGAGTGTCCATGACTATTCTACAAGGTTTAACAGTGTTTACAACCCTCTTCCTCCACACATGAAACCTCCCCAAGGTATGGCTTTAGTGAACTATCCTAAAGGCTTTGATGCTGACATGGCCTACCAGCTTAGCGAGAGATATTACAACACATTGGAAGATATGCAAAAAGGAGCAGTGAGTGTAGAAGCTAACCTGATTGAAAAGAGAGCCAGAATGAGGTCTGAGAAAAAGGTAACATATAGGGATGACACATCAACTTCCACATCCGATCCCAAGTATGACAGTCTAGCCAAAAACATGGAAAGGCTAGAGAAAATGATGGAGAAAATGGTTGTCACAATCAGTAATCAGAACAGAAACCAAAATCAAAATCAGAACCAGAACTTTAGGAGAAACAACCCTCCTAATAGACAGAGAGACTCAAATCAGCAAGTCATACCCCCATTTCAAGAGAACTTCCTTGATGAAGATAAGGGGATAATAGAATATTCTGAGGGAACCACAATAAACATGGTGGAAATAGAAAATTCAATCCATAACTATTCCATGGAGGACAACCAGACCTTGCACTCATATTGGGAGGAGGAAAGGTCAGAATATGAGGATTATAAGCTGGGATTTGAAAATGCCATCATGTAGGTCAGAGAACAGTATGAACTTAGAAGCAAAAAGAGCTTAGACACTTCCAAACCCAAGGCTTCTGAGATTACCATTAAGGAAAGGCCTGAGAAAACTCCTAAGGTGACTGCTGAAAGCAAAAAATCGGCAGTTGAGAGTTCTGGTAAGAAGAAAGAAAAAGACAGCCAAAATAATGAAAAACAAAGTCAACAAACTAGCAGCACTAGCACTACAGCTAGTTTTCCTGATAAAACAGTTGCAAACATTGTGCATACTGAGAATTAGCACACTGATTCTGCCACTAAAGTAGTGGCTAACAAAACAGAGTTGAGTCTTACAAAGAGTCAATCTCCCTTCAATTCGGAGAGTGAGATTGCTAAAATTAAAATCTATGTCCCACTCTTTGAGCTAGCCACTCAGGATGTATATAAAGGCCAAATTTTTAAAGCTCTAAATCTAGGTGAAAACAGTGACACTGTCAATCTAAGTGATGATCAACCAACCCTTCTGTTTGGTCCAAATATAGAAGGGAAGTTTCAGGAATGGGTAGAACCTCCTTTTTATATCTTCCTCAATATCCATGACAAGATCCTTCACAACACAATGCATGACTCTGGGGCTTCACACAAACTAATGCCTAAGGTATTTATGGAGGGGTTAGGCCTAGAGATAACCCATCCTTATAAAGATTTATATTCATTTTACTCTAGCAGAGTAAAATTCCTTAGCCTAATCAAATATCTGTGTGTGAACTTGACCCAGATTCCAGCCAAATGTATGGTTATGGATGTTGTAGTGGCAGATGTGCCACCTAAGTATGGCATGTTACTATCGAGGTCATGGGGAGCCAAGCTGCAAGGTACAATGCAGATGGATGGTTCATATGCCACAATCCCTGTCTTTAGCCAGCTTAGGAGACTGTATAGAGAGGCACAAATGAAGTTCATGGTTAGCGGCCCTGAAAAACCTGAAAATTCACCTCTATACTCTGTACACATGGATCTGGACTCCTTTATCCTTTGCAACGATGAATCCATAGACGAGCCAGAACCAGAATATAGAGATGAAAACAATAGGGTAGAGGCCCCACAGACTTCAACATAATGGCCATTCTAGACATAGAAGAAAACGAAGAAGAAACCTTTGGACAGTGCACTAAATCTAAAACTTAGAGTAAAGAAAACCAAGACTACGAACAGTTGACTGGTCATTTTTCGGAACTACATATATCATGAAGAACAAAACACTCTACACCACGATGCAGAGCCCATATTATGACATAACAATGAAAACCTTGTTAGGGAGGAAAACGATTATAAACCTAAAAATGACCCTTTATGGAGAATGAATTTCGACGGGTCTTGCACTAGAAAGACTGCAGGAGCGGGAGTGTGGTTACATAAAACTGAGAGTGACTATGCTGAGATTCATGCCTTCAGATTGAACTTCAAATGTACAAACAATGTCACAGAGTATGAGGCTCTCATCCTAGGCTTGAATCTATTGAAAAAACTAGGAGCCCGTAGGATAGCTGTACATGGAGACTCAGAGTTAATCATAAAACAAGTGAACGGAGAGTCATTAGGGGAATTTTTAGGTCTAAAATGGGCCTCCTAAGGAAATAATAAAATAATAGACAAACCAATAAAATAATATTTATGAATTTACAATTCACTTTTTGCACCACAATCCATGTAACCATAGTTAAATTCAATTCAAAAGTTGTACCAAACAAAATTAATAAAAAAATGGCATTGATGTGACTATAAATAAGAATGAGTTTTTCAAGAAAAAGTCATTATCATTGAACAACTAATGCATTTGTCATTTGTACTTAAATAACTTAAAATAAAATATAAATATAAATTTATAATTTCTTAATTATATTATATGTTATAAATTAAAATTTATATTATTTAAATTGCATAAGAACATGTAATTAATATATTATATAAAAATAATAGAATAAATGTATAGGGATATGCATTGTTTCTTTCAAGAAATATGAAATGAAAATAATATATTTTTATTCAAAAAGTGTGAAATGACATTTATTATGATTACTTTACTTTGACTTTAAAAGTACTTAGAGCCCTACCATGGTTAACCAAGAGTTTTCATCCACCATTGGGAATGTGACAAGTAAGTACCTTTAACTCAAGAAATGCCACCTCAACCATTAGGGATGATGTCATCCTCTAAAATGTGATTGGTTCTCATAAAGTGAATTTTGATTGTACATTTTCCTTTGGAGGCCCATTTTAGACCTCAAAATTCCCCTAATGATACTACTAAACCCCCTAGATTGAGAGCATACAGAAATGATGCTATGGATTTACTGAAAACCTTTGTAGAATATGAGCTGGTGTTTTTTCCTAGGAGTCAGAGCGTAATTGCGAATGGATTAACTTGCATAGCTAGTTCATATCATAAATCACCTAGTGACAAAAAAATCATCATTCAGACTAAATACAGACCTGCAGTGCCAGATAACGAAAAATATTGGCAGGTCTTTGAGGGCGATAAGCAGATAGAGGATTTCCTGCTTGGCAGGAATGAGTTTGAATTCTCTGATTCAGACTCTAAATCTGATGTAAGATGCATGAGTGAAGAGCCCCCGGACGAAGAAAGATCACCACATAATGTACAAATAAACATGTTAACTGAACAACTTGGAAATCCAATAGAAAAATATAAGAACGCAGAAAACGAGGAAATAGAGGTGTTGCAGTCAAAAGATAAGAATATACCCAGAGGACTGGCACCTTTAGAGGAACTTTTTTATTTTAACGACGTAGCGAAAAAACCCACTATTGAACCCTCAGACTCTGTCATCAAGGAATGCAACATAGGCACCGAGGATAAGCCTAAGATGATTAAATTGACTAGGTCCTGGCCTGCAGACATGAAAAAGAAATATATTGACCTATTTAAATAATTCATCGATGTGTTTTCCTGGAGCTACGAAGACTTAAAAGCCTATGATACAGACATTATACAACACAAAATCCCTTTGAAAGAGAACCAAAAACCCTTCAGACAAAAACTTCGCAGAATTAACCCGAAACAACTGCCTCTAGTCGAAAAGGAAATCAAGAAGATGTACGAGGCAGGAAATATAGTGCCTGTGAGGTTCTCTGATTGGGTTTTCAACCTTGTAGCTGTGAGAAAGAAGACAGGTGAGATCAAACTGTGCATCGATTTTAGAAACCTTAATAGAGCTTCACTTAAAGACAATTACCCCTTACCAAAGATGGAACACATTCTACAGAGGGTAGTTGGCTCAAAAAGGATCTCCCTGTTAGATGGTTTTTCAGGCTATAACCAAGTTTTGGTACTCCCAGAAGACCAACTCAAGACAGCTTTCACAGCTTGGACTAATTAACGCTAGTGCAACCTTCCAACGAGCAATGGACATATCCTTTTCAGAGGAAATTGGGCACTTCATTGTCGTCTATCTGGATGACATAACAGTCTATTCCAAGAATGATGAGGAGCACCTAAAACATTTGAGAAGAGTTTTTGAAAAATGTAGAAGGTTCGTTCTATCTTTAAATCCCAAGAAGACTGTATTCGAGCTGCAAGAAGGTAAGATTCTTGGCCATATTATATCATAGAAGGGAATTAAGATAGACCCACAAAGAGTTGAGGGAATATTGCAGATTACCCACCCGAGAAACATAAAAGAGTTACAGTCCTTTATTGGGAAAATTAACTTCTTAAGAAGGTTTATTCCCAACTTAGCTGAGCACCTCAGGGATATGAAAAACATGCTGAAAAAAGGTGTAGGGGTTAAGTGGAATGTAGAGGCTAAAAAATATTTTGAACTAGTTAAACTTGCACTCACCCGAGCACCTGTTTTAATCAGCCCTGACTTTTCCAAAGATTTCCTGATATTTTCCTTTGCCTCCGAGCATACAGTGGCTGCAGTTCTGCTGCAGAAAAACCCGGAGGGAATGGAACAGCCTATTGCTTTCTTCAGCAAGGCTCTAAGGGATGCACCCTTGAAATATAACATAATGGAAAAACATGCCTATGCCTTGGTAAAGGCCTTCAAAGAGTTTAGGGTGTATATACTGCATTCTCACATCATTTCCTACGTGCCTAACACAGTGGTTAAAGACATTTTGTCCCAAGATCTGGATGGAAAGAGGGGAAAATGGATTGTTGTAATATTAGAGTATGACCTGGAAATAAAACCCACAAAACTGATCAAAGGTAAGGGCTTAGCTCAAATAATAGTTGAATCTAACCTACAAGCCCTTGACATAAACATGGTAGATGCCTTGGATGAACATGAAGGATTGCCTGATCCTACTGTTGAAGAACAATTTCAAAGCTCTCCTCGGTATTCTGATATCCTGTATGTGCTCACAAACCTCAATGCCCCTCCTCATTTATCAAAGACTAAGGCCAGATTCCTAAAGTTAAAAGCCAGAAACTATTGCATACTGAATGAATGTTTATACTGGAAGAATGCAAATGGTCTATTGCTTAAATGTTTTCCTGAAACTGAAGTAAAGCGGATTAAACAGGAGTTCCATGCAGGAGAGTGTGGAGGCCATTTAAATTGGAAAACCACTGCTAACAAAATACTCAGATTAAATTCGAAAGCCATTGCTAACAAAATACTCAGAGCTGGCTATTATTGGCCTACACTTTTCAATGACATCCACAAAATGATAATTGCCTTCCATAAGTGCCATAATTTTGAGGGAAAAAAAATCTCCTTCCTTTACCATTGCAACCCATTACTGTTGAGGCTCCCTTTCAACAATGGGGCCTAGATTTCATAGGAGAAATACACCCTACTTCTTCTGCACAACACAAGTGGATTCTTACAGCCACAGACTATTTCACTAAATGGATAGAGGCCATCCCTTCTAGGAATGCCACCGATTATGTTATCATTAAGTTCCTTGAAGGCCACATCCTCTGTAGATTTGGTTGCCGAAGAAAGATAATCACTGATAATGTTGTTGCTTTTGGATCCAAGAAAATTATTGATTTTTGTCACGGGTATCAAATAGCACTCAGTCATTCAACTTCTTATTACCCACAAGGTAATGGGTTAGCTGAATCATCAAACAAGAGCTTGGTGACCATCATCAAAAAACTACTTGAAGAGAATAAGAAGTCATGGCATAACAATTTAGTGCATGCTTTGTGGGCTGACAGGCTAACAAAAAAGAAATTCATTGGAATGTCACCATATCAGCTTTTTTATGGAACAAAGGTAGTGTTTCCTACAAGCCTTGGGGTACCAGTGATTAAACTATTCCAAGAGATTCAGACAGAAGAGGACAGCATCGTAAGGAGGATAAACCAAACAATACATCTCCAAAAAACAAGAGAATAAGTCTATAACAGAGCTCTGAAGTACAGGAAAATATAAATAAGTTGTTTGATAAAATAACAAAAGCTTGTGACTTCAAAATTGGAGATAAGGTTCTAAAGTGGGACTCTAGGAGAGAAGACAAAGGAAAGCATGGAAAATTTGACAGTTTGTGGCAGGGTCCTTACATCATCCAATCCACTGTTGGTCCAAATGCTTATTTTCTGCAAGAGCTAGATGGTACAGATATGTTTGGGGGTCCTGTCAATGGCAGGATGCTCAAGCATTACCACTGTTGATTTCCAGTTCACAGTTTTCATTTCCATTGTAAATACCATTGATGTGTTTTGTTTTCAAGAAAAGAGAAAATGTTCCAAAAAAAAAAGAGAGGTTCAAACATGCTCAAAACATGAACCTCTGAAGTGCAAGGATTGGCTCTAATATGATCAAAACCTGAGCCAAAAGAAGTAAAGAAGCTGGTTCTAATATGCTCAAAATCTGAACCAGCAAAGAAGAAAAAAGATCGGCTCTAACAAGCCCAAAACTAGAGCTGAAGTGAAGATGAAAGTGACTCTAACAAGCTCAAAACTTGAGTCACAAAGAAAAGAAGGAATGCTTAAAAGTTTCAATATTTCAAGCCTTCAAGATTTTGTTTTCAATTTTCTGGAATTTCAGTCCATGTGCAGCTGTCTTTATGCCATAGATCCACATCAAACCATACTATATAATCCTGGTTTGACTATTTTTAAATTTATGTTGTAGAATGTAGAGAAAGAAGTCTGCTAGACAGTTTAATCCTAGCATATATTTGTATAAGTAGAGAAAATATGAGGCCAACAGTTTAATCTGGCCTCATGGAGGAATAAGGGTAGAATTAGACTAGTTTGTTTTCTGCTTTCAATAAAAAAAAAATGATGAAGAGGGTCTGCAAATTCAAATGCACCTTGAAGAAAAAATGTTAGGACTTCAGGATGGGTAGGTAGATTGTTTAGGGAATGTTTTCTACTTATTAATATCCATCATCTTGTAACAGCTGAATCAAAGAAAAAATATGGTTCAAAGATCAGGCATCTGGACTACTTCCCAAAGAATATTTTCTGAATTCTTGACACCTTCAAAAAGATGCCATCCCCATGTGGAGCCACTGTTAGCCACCTATGAATATTTTGACAAGCAAACAGGTGGCTAAATATTTTCCTGAGCCTTCAAGAAATACATTTCCCCTAAAAACTTATCATTCTTGAAGCCTTTGTGTGCCCTTTGCCTTTGAAAATACCTTCACTGTTGTTTCCATCAAGAAGGCCTCACTGTTTGTGAAACAATTATGCTCAGAAAAACCTCCATTTTCCCCCTTGTACCCCTGCAAATTTCCCCATCTTTAACCCTTTTTTCCTTTCCCAAATATCCCCTTTGACCCCCAAAAATCCCTCCTCAAGCATACTAAATCATCCCATCTCCCCTTTTAACCTTAAAAACACCCTTTGTTTGGCTTAAAAATCCATTTTTCCCTCTACCGGAAACCTCTTTTGAGCCTTAAAAACACTGTTTTTAGGCCTAAAAACCCACTTTTCTTCATATAACAGGCTTATCCCCTTTCGGCCCAGCCCTAACCACTTCCCCTCCATACAAATAAGCACTAAAACCAAGCGCTAAGGCATAAGGCGCTAATCGGACTCGAAAGATGTTCGAGAGCGCATTTTCTTTGTTAAGGTGAAATCTTCCAATGCGAGGAAGAATTGTTCTGTTGGTCTCGGAAGCAACATCTGTCATTGATCTTAATAGATCTAACGGTCCTCGCCTGTTTCTTCATGCCCATAACATTCCTTTGTAAACCCCCCCGATGGAAATCTTCACCGTTGATTCACATATAAATCCAACGACCATCGCATCATCGGAACTTTTTATTGCACTAATCACAACTCTTCATATCCCCGATTGGTCACCCCCGATCCAATCGTGACCGTCGATCTTCCGCCGATCCGATGGTCCAGATGCAATCGCTTCATGAGCCCATCAGAGATTTTTCCCTCGCTTCCTCCGGTTCTGATTAGATCACAGCCGTCCATCCTGTTTAATCTAACGGCTCATATTCCTCCCGCGCATTCATATGGCCCATTTACCTCTGCCTCATTGTTAAATCTCCACCGTTGATCCCAAGGATCCAATGGCTAGGATTCTCCCTGCTCATTAACAAACCCCTCCACAATTTCTCTCTCCCTCTAGATCTTAGTTGTTCATTTGTAGATCGGATGACCTGTATTGAAACCACCTTTGATCGGCCCCCACCTTACTGACCGCGCATCTCTTCGTATCGCGCTCGATATCCTGCCGTCGGATCTCACAGTCCCACATCCAATGGCCAGCATCAATATCGCACATTTTTTTTTTCTAGGCTTTAACATTTCAAATTCACGTGATATAGGCAGTTTTATTTCACCACGTGTCAGCCGGGGACCTATATCGCGTTCGAAAAGTTAAAACTTCCTTCCTTTTTTTCATTGCACGAAAACAGTTGTTTCTTCAATCGAAACCACTTCCCCTCTTCTACCTTTGGGAACTCTTCCACACGATCTTGACCGTCGATATTTTTAGATCAACGGCCCACACTGCATCTCGCATTCCATTCATGTTTTTCTCATCGCGCTACCATAACATTTCATCAGATCATCTTAGTCATTGATCTCCTCCTGAGATCTAACGGTCCCGGTTAAATCACCCTCCGCCCATGCCGGTCCCACCATCTAAAGCCCCATTTCACTGAAATTTCATTCATTTTATATGTATTTCGCCAAATTTTAAACTCTCACGATTTACATTAAAAAATATTTTTCTCCGCTCACATTAAAACTTTAATGTTTTACATTAAAGTTTATTTCATTTTGCTTGGCCTCTAAAGCCTTTCCATCAATGAATCCCCGCCGTCGATCATGATGACTCCATCTGATCTAACGGCCTAGAACCATTCCTCCACCATACCTTCATCAGACCAATTTTCCACCATTTCACAGCATTTTCCAACCGTTTTCCTCTGCATCCACAACATTCATCTCTGTTGCACTGCCATTCTCACAGCCTTCCACTGCATCTATCTTCCCACCACATGGATTTCTTAACATTGTTTATGTCTTTTTGCAGGGTTACAGGCGGTGGAAACTGCCATTATTCACAGTCACTATCATAGTGACACAGTAGCGCCGATGAAGTTCTATCAGAGCCAGAATTTGCAGGGAAGACTCCTGAAAGGTTTTAAATGCATATTTTATCCAAATCAAGGGTATTAACTTCGTTAAAAACCTCTAGCACCGTTAAAAGTGAAAATTCACAGACAAAGGAAGTAAACGAAGCAGCAAAGAGTATTAGTGAAGGATTAAAGAGTTTTAAAGCCTGTAATTGAAGATTTTAAGCTTTAATTCAATGTTTAAAGAGAAAAAGTATCAAATTGAAGACCTTATGAATAACACGGAAGGCATAATGAGGCCTAAAGCATAGAAATAAATATTATTAGTGTCTCACATCAGCAGAAGGTCACCTTGGAGGTTTCCTTGTCATTCCCCTTCATTCCTTTATCATTTCATACCACACTATCATCTTTAAGATCCTATGTTTTAGATGACTAGCCAAATTGAAAGCCTTGAATACTGAATAGCAAGTAAACCCTTTGATGACTCCATTTCCCAATGGTCTCGAGTGTTCTTTGAATTATCTTTCCTTTGCCTAAAATCCTCTTTGCTCACTCTTTGTCTTGTATTGAACCCTTCCTTCATGATTCCCAACAACCAAACAAGCAAACAAAACTAAACAAAACAAACCTTGCACCTTATAACTAGCCTAATATCTTAAAACTGAGCTTCAAAGACATATACCTTTGCTTTTATAGAGATATCCCTCTCTAGACCCAGGAGGGCTATATCCTGAGGTCCCAAAGTGGTTTTTATGTTGTCTTATCTTTTGGTATTGCCAAACTTGCCAAAACATAGGAACCCCAACATAATGGTGACTCTGTTGGGGACTTTCTGAGTGTTTTCCATATTATTACACCACTAGGGCCTCAGAAAACTAGAATCTCTGGTTAGATTGGCAGTTAATCACTGTGGTGAACAGTAAAACCTTCTTGAAACATTCTAAACCTTCCACCTGGTGACTCCATAGTTCCTTAATGATTAAAGACTCCACTGGTGATCAGTAGGCCTGCTGATTATCTTGGTTTTCACAAGAATCCACTGAAAGACCAACCTTCATTACAACATTAGCCATATTATAAGTAACAAGTAGGATTAAGCTTCTTTGTTTGAAGAAAACATACTGGCTTCAAGAACCATTCATACAAGAGCTTATCCTAACCCAAACCCACCTGAAATAATTGACAACCTTGAGAGCATCCTTAGGAAATCTCCTACACCTAGGAAGCCAACTATTTCTAGACACATCCATAGAGCTAACTCTGCACCAGAAAACTTTACAACTCTATCAGACACTCATTTTGACTTAGACCTAACAAGCAGTTTACATAGAACTAGGTCATTCATTACTCTAGACCAGTCAAACCTTGAGCTTCCTAGTTCACCATCTCACAGTGGTCAACACATTAGGGATAGAGAGACCCCTCCATATACACCTCCGGATATTCATTTCATCCAAAACTTGGGGCTTGATCACCCTAAATCAGCTCAACAGAGTGTTGTTGGTCCTAGTATTCCTATCATCCACATAACTGCTGCTCAAGCCAATCCTCCACCTCCTTAGAACATCATCATGGCAGCCGGATATGCACCTCTAGTGTTACCACAGACTTTGGTGCCTTTACCCAATGATTATCAGTAAAAAATCCCACATTTCACTGCAAAAGAGTCTACCACTGCTCAACACCATGTAGACAAGATGGAAGATTCCTTTGACTATATGGAGATAGATGATGAGACAGTCAAGATGAGAATATTTTCCCAGATTTTAGGAGGTGATGTGAAAAAGTGGGTTAAAGGCCTACCTCCTAATAGTATCCAGGACCTTCCCTCTTTATATAAATCCTTCATAAACAAATAGGAAGTCAAGACCAACCCTCTCCAAATACTAGTATAATACAAGAATATTAAAAGAAATGTAGGATAGATTGTCCATGACTATTCTACAAGGTTTAACCATGTTTACAACGCTCTTCCTCTGCACATGAAACCTCCCCATGGTATGGCTTTAGTGAAATATCCTGAAGGATTTGATGTTGACATGGCCTACTAGCTTAGGGAGAGAGATTACAACACATTGGAAGATATGAAAAAAGGAGCAGTGAGTGTAGAAGCTAACCTGATTGAAAAGAGAGCTAGAATGAGGTCTTAGAAAAAGGTAACATATAGGGATGAGACATCAACTTCCACATCCGATCCCAAGTATGACAGTCTAGCCAAAAACATGGAAAGGCTAGAGAAAATGATGGAGAAAATGGTTGTCACATTCAGTAATTAGAACAAAAACCAAAATCAAAATCAGAGCCAGAACTTTAGGAGAAACAACCCTCCTAACAAACAGAGAGACTCAGATCAGCAAGTCATACCCCCATTTCAAGAGAACTTCCTTGATGAAGATGAGGTGATAATAGAAGATTCCGAGGGAACCACAATAAACATGGTGGAATTAGAAAACTCAATCCACAACTATTCCACAGAAGACAACCAGACCTCACACTCATATTGGGATTAGGAAAGGTTAGAATCTAAGGATTATAGGTTGGGATTTGAAAATGCCATCATGGAGGTCAGAGAACAGTATGAACTTAGAAGCAAAAAGAGCTTAGACACATCCAAACCCAAGGCTTCTGAGATTACCATTAAGAAAAGGCCTGAGAAAACTCCTAAGGTGCCTGTCGAAAGCAACAAATCAGCAG
The DNA here is from genome assembly GCA_034641835.2 of Pinus albicaulis. Classification (NCBI taxonomy): domain Eukaryota; kingdom Viridiplantae; phylum Streptophyta; class Pinopsida; order Pinales; family Pinaceae; genus Pinus; species Pinus albicaulis. The sequence continues at coordinate 1,421,389,327 of CM076581.1, read as the reverse complement.
CTAAGAGTTCTGGTACGAACAAAGAAAAAGACAGCCAAAATACTGAAAAAAAAATTCAACAAACTAGCAGCTCTAGCACTGCAGCTAGTGTTCCTGATAAAACAATTGCAAACACTGTGCATACTGGGAATCGTCACATTGATTCTGCCACTAAATTAGTGGCTAACAAAACAGAGTTGAGTCTTACAAAGAGTCAATCTTCCTTCAATTTGGAGAGTGAGATTGCTAAAATTAAAATCTCTGTCCCACTCTCTGAGCTGGCCACTCAGGATGTATATAAAGGCCAAATTTTGAAAGCTCTAAATCTAGGTGAAACAAGTGACACTGCCAATCTAAGTGATGATCAACCAGCCCTTCTGTTTGGTCCAAAGATAGAAGGGAAGTTTCAGGAAGGGGTAGTACCTCCTTTTTATATCAACCTCAATATCCCTGACAAGATCCTTCACAACGCAATGCATGACTCTGGGGCTTCACACAACCTAATGCCTAAGGTAGTTATGGAGAGGTTAGGCCTAGAGATAAACCATCCTTATAAAAATTTATATTCGTTTGACTCTAGCAGAGTAAAATGCCTCAGCCTAATCAAATATCTGTGTGTGAACTTGACCCAGATTCCAGCCAAATGTATGGTTATGGATGTTGTAGTGGCAGATGTGCCATCTAAGTATGGCATGTTACTATCGAGGTCATGGGGAGCCAAAATGTAAGGTAAAATGCAGATGGATGGGTCATATGCCACCATCCCTCTCTTTAGCTAGCTTAGGAGACTGTATAGAGAGGCAAAAATGAATTTCATGGTTAGTAGCCCTGAAAAACCTAAAAATTCACCTCTGTACTCTGTACACATGGATCTGTACTCCTTTATCCTTTGCAACGATGAATCCATAGACGAGCCAGACCCAGAAGATAGAGATGCAAACAATAGGGTAGAGCCCATAGACTTCAACATAATGGCCACTCTAGACATAGAAGAAAATGAAGAAGAAACCTTTGGACAGTGCACTAAATTTGAAACTCAGAGTAAACAAAACCAAGACTATGAATAGCTGACTGGTCATTTTTCGAAACTACATACACATCATGAAGAAAAAAACACTCCACACCACTATGCAGACCCCATATTACAACATAGCGATGAAAACAACGTTAGGGAGGAAAATGATGATAAACCTGAAAATGACCCTTTATGGAGAATGAATTTCGATGGGTCTTGCACTAGAAAGACTGCAGGAGCGAGAGTGTGGTTACATAACACTGAGAGTGACTATGCTGAGAGTCATGCCTTCAGATTGAACTTCAAATGTACAAACAATATCGCAGAGTATGAGGCTCTCATCCTAGGCTTGAATCTATTGAAAAAACTAGGAGCTCGTAGGATAGTTGTACATGGAGACTCAGAGTTAATCATAAAACAAGTGAACGGAGAGTATACTGCTAAACACCCTAGATTGAGAGCGTACAAGAATGATTCTATGGATTTACTGAAAACCTTTGTAGAATATGAGCTGGTGTTTGTTCCTAGGAGTCAGAACGTAATTGTGAATGGATTAGCCTGCATAGCTAGTTCATATCATAAATCACATAGTGACAAAAAAATCATCATTAAGACGAAATATAGCCCTGCAGTGCCAGACAACAAAAAATATTGGCAGGTCTTTGAGGGTGATAAGCAGATAGAGGATTTCCTGCTTGGAAGGAATGATTTTGAATTCTCTGATTTAGACTCTAAATCCGATGAAAGCTGCATGAGTGAAGAGCCCCCGGACGAAGAAATATCACCACATAACGTAGAAATAAACATGTTAACAGAAAAAATTTGAAATCCAACCGAAGAATATAAGAATGCAGAAAAAGAGGAAATAGAGGTGCTGCAGTCAAAAGATAATAATATACCTAGAGGACTGGCACCTTTAGAGGACCTTTTTGATTTTAACGACGTAGCGAAAAAACCCACTATTGAACACTCAAACTCTGACATCGAGGAATGCAACATAGGCACCGAGGATAAGCCTAAGATGATTAAATTGGCTAGGCCATATTGCCCGCAGACATGAAAAAGAAATATATTGACCTATTTAAAGAATTCATCGATGTATTTTCCTAGAGCTACGAGGACTTAAAAGCCTACGATATAGACATTATACAGCACAAAATCCCTTTGAAAGAGAACCAAAAACCCTTCAGACAAAAACTTCGCAGAATTAACCCGAAACAACTGCCTCTAGTCGAAAAGGAAATCAAGAAGATGTACGAGGTATGAATTATAGTGCCTGTGATGTTATCTGATTGGGTTTCCAACCTTGTAGCTGTGAGAAAGAAGACAAGTGAGATCAGACTATGCATCGATTTCAGAAACCTTAACAGAGCTTCACTTAAATACAATTACCCCTTACCAAAGATGGAACACATTATACAGACGGTAGTTGGCTCAAAAAGGATCTCCCTGTTAGACTGTTTTTCAGGCTATAACCAAGTTTGGGTACTCCCAGAAGACCAACTCAAGACAGCTTTCACCACTCCATGGGGCACTTTTATGTACGTAAAAATGCCTTTTGGACTAATGAACGCTGGTGCAACCTTCCAACGAGCAATGGATATAGCATTTTATGAGGAAATTGGGCACTTCATTGTCATCTATCTGGATGACATAACAATCTATTCCAAGACTGATGAGGAGAACCTAAAACATCTGAGAAGAGTTTTTGAAAAATGTAGAAGGTTCGATCTATCTTTAAATCCCAAGAAGACTATATTTGGGCTTCAAGAAGGTAAGCTTCTTGGCCATATTATATCAGAGAGGGGAATTAAGATAGACCCGCAAAGAGTTGAGGGAATACTACAGATTACCCACCTAAGAAACATAAAAGAGTTGCAGTCCTTTATTGGAAAAATTAACTTCTTAAGGAGGTTTATTCCCAACTTAGCTGAGCACCTCAGGGATATGAAAAACATGCTGAAAAAAGGTGTAGGGGTTAAGTGGAATGTAGAGGCTAAAAAATATTTTGAACTAGTTAAACTTGCACTCACCCAGGCACCTGTTTTAATCAGCCCTAACTTTTCCAAAGATTCCATGATATTTTCCTTTGCCTCCGAGCATACAGTGGCTACAGTTTGCTGCAAAAAAACCTGGAGGGAATGCAACAGCCTATTGCATTCTTCAACAAGGCTCTGAGGGATGCACCCTTGAAATATAACATAATGGAAAAACAGGCCTATGCCTTGGTAAAGGCCTTCAACGACTTTAGGTTGTATATACTGCATTCTCACATCATTGCTTACATGTTGGGTGTGGAGCCTGATTATCTTGTTTACTTTGTATCACAGCATTGGACCCCTATACCTTAAAAGGGGAGGCAACGCTGCTCGTAATTAATCGCTTCCGTGGGGGGTCTAGGGGGGGTGGCAGTGCTTTTCGGAGCCCCCCCCCCCCTAGCGGGGGTTTTCGGGGGCAGCACCCCCAAAGCTAAAAACAGATGTAAAATTGCCTTGTAAAAGTATAGTAATTTCTAGTCAATCTGGGCCGTTCATTAGGCAAATGATCTGACGGTAGAAGTTATGTTTAGATTAGGGTTTTTTTCCCTAGAAGGAAACCCCTCGCTTTTATGAGGGCATTGTATTACGACTGTGCATTGTATGTGTATTCTCGGAGCGAGTAACAGAGAGGGAGACTGTGAGAGAGAACAAAGGATATTACAGAGGATCTGCTGTAGGTTTTGTCTCTTCATTTTTTCTGGATAATAAAAAGGAAGGATTGGCTGTTCGGGGTGGACGTAGCCCAAACTGGGTGAACCACGTATATCTGTGTCTCTCTAGTTTTATGTGTTTTGTGTACTTTTATTTTCCGCATATTTTTATGTGTTGCATTGCTCCATAATATATAATTTTCTAACACTACATGCCTAACATAGTGGTTAAAGACATTTTGTCCCAACATTCGGATGGAAAGAGGGGAAAATGGATTGTTGTAATATTAGAGTATGACCTAGAAATAAAACCCACAAAACTAATCAAAGTTTAGGGCTTAGCTCAACTAATGGCTGAATCTAACCTGCAAGCCCTTGACATAAACATGGTAGATGCCTTGGATGAACATGAAGGATTTCCTGATCCTACTGTTGAAGAACAATTTCAAAACTCTCCTTGGTATTCTGATATCCTGTATGTGCTCATAGACCTCAATGCCCCTTCTAATTTATCAAAGACTAAGGCCAGATTCCTAATGTTAAAAGCCAGAAACTATTGCATACTGAATGAATGTTTATACTGGAAAAATGCAAATGGTCTATTGCTTAAATGTTTGCCTGAAACTGAAGCAGAGAGGATTAAACAGGATTTCCATGCAGGAGAGTGTGGAGGCCATTTAAACTGGAAAGCCACTGCTAACAAAATACTCAGAGCTGGCTATTACTGGCCTACACTTTTCAATGACATCCACAAAATGATAATTTCCTGCCATAAGTGCTAGAGTTTTTTAGGGCAAAAGAAATCTCCTCCCTTTACCATTGCAACCTATTACTGTTGAGTCTCCCTTTCAACAATGGGTCCTCGATTTCATATGAGAAATACACCCTGCTTCTTCTGCACAACACAAGTGGATTCTTACAGCCACATACTATTTCACTAAATGGATAGAGGCCATCCCTTCTAGGAATGCCACCGATTCTATTATCATTAAGTTCCTAGAAGACCACATCCTCTGTATATTTGGCTACCCAAGAAAGATAATCACTGATAATGCTGTTGCTTTTGGATCCAAGAAAATGATTGATTTTTGTCACAGGTACCAGATAGCACTCGGTAATTCAACTACTTATTACCCACAAGCTAATGGGTTAGCTGAATCATCAAACAAGAGCTTGGTGACCATCATTAAAAAACTACTTGAAGAGAATAAGAAGTCATGGCATAACAAGTTAGTGCATGCTTTGTGGGTTGATAGGCTAACAACAAATAAATCCATTGGAATGTCACCATATCAGCTTGTTTATGGAACAGAGGCAGTGTTTCCTACCAGCCTTGGGGTACTAGAGATTAAACTAGTCTAAGAGATTCAGATAGAAGAGGACAGCATCGTAAGGAGTGTTTGGTCTCAACCTAGTCTCCTAAATTTAGCTCAATTAATTGTCAACCAGGGTTGGTAAACTATTGAAGTGAAGTGCATTGTATGTGCCTAGGTGTTTGTCTCTTAATGCGTTGTGTTTAGTGTTTTATGATGTTTTTGGTCTTTTGTGATGATTTATGATGTTTTTGGTCTTTTTGGTAGTTTTATGTTCACAAGGAAAATGACTAGAAAGCTAGTGGAAGGAAGCTACTGGTTAAAAACAGATTGAAGCCTAATTGGTTGATGACAAATGCCAAATGCAATTGCAAATATTAAGACAGAATCAAATCTAAACTATAACAAAGCAGAAACAAAGCTTGATAATGAATTTTAAGAAAATGACTCAAAACATAAACTCAACTTGTCCAATTCTTTCATCAAAGGTATTTTGAGAGAGAGCTTGAGAAATGGTCAACTAAGTTTGCAAATTCTCCTAACTAAACAATTAAACAACTAGCTTATAATGATGCAACATTTTATCCATGATTAGAGATTTGTTGAAGCATATTTGGAGGAAAACATTGATACCATCATAAGATCTCTACTCTAAGATTAGTTCCTAACTCTATTCTGCAACCTAGTTAATCATCACTAAACCTTGCCCAAGAGTTATAGATTTCTTTTTAAAGTAGTCTTTTGAGGAAAGGTTCTGTTTATGAAGTAGTAAAGAAGTTGCAAAAGTACCTCAGGCCTTGAAATGATACTGTCTTCTGTTCATATGGTTATGAATTGATTATAGATTTGGAACAAGAAGAGGTTTTGTAAATAATGAAGGCTGTTTTGTTAAGTTTAACAACTGAAGTAATCTAATATGCAGTGAATGATAACTAAATGTGGAGTGAAAATGAAATGAGTTAAGCTAAAACTGAACTTAAGATGTCACTAATCTAAAACAGTGCTGAACTAGTAAGTCATTATCAAACTCAAAACAAAATAACTGAGCATGAGTTAAGTGTAATTAGAATCCGGAGTATCCTAACTAAGTTATCATGCATTAATTTATGGAATTATACAACCTGTTTTGTCCATCATGATTGGTTTTTTGGAAGAGTTTCTTAGAACAATCCTGACTGTACCATTCAGTGCAAATGCAAACATAAAGACTGAAAGCAATTTAAAAACTAAGAAATCACAGCTGTCTCCTACCCATCATTATGATATTTTGGAAGAGCGTTTTAAGAGCAAGGTCAGCTATGTTACTTAGTGAAAACAAAACGACTGAAACATTCATTATCATAGTCATGCTTTAGACATCATGAGGATTTTTTGGAATAAGTTCTTCTTTTGGAAGAGCATTTAGAACAAGTATAACTGTGATAGTGAACAAAAGAAATTACAATTAAATCCTACAACACTATAGCCATTTCCCATTCATTTTCATAATCTTTTGGAAGATTTTCTTCTTTTGGAAGAGTTTTTAGAACGAGTATAACTATAGTGGCTAATGAAACTAACTATGAACTCAAACTTCAAAAACGTAAAGGCAACTAAGATACTTATCTAAATTACGCAAGTAAAACCGTGCAGGAGGCAGGGGCCCTCTACCACCGACGGAATCTAACTCCAAATCAAATCAACGCTTTCAAAACAATACTGTCTTCTTCATTAAAGGAGAAATAACTTGAACAGAGCAATCTGCGTCTTCAGAAATGTAGCACAAAATCTAAGCAAAATCTGGAACAAAATCTAGCCTAGCTCTCGGTTTCCCAAGTGTTTTTATAACAAATTTACATAACAAGACTTGCAACAATTCTAGGATCATTGTATTTCCTTATCGAAATCACATTAGGACTCTTGAATTGGCTGCGTAAAAAGGAAAAGGACATGTGACTAAGACAGTCCTATTAGAAGTCTGCCTTCTTAAATGTGTTCCCACGTACCAAAACCATATCCAGAATTCAGTTTTTCCTTCATGGTGAGCAACGAACAATGTAGACATGATGTGGAATATACCCATATGCGGTTTTTCTTGAGAGGCCACCTGGAACATACCAAAACGTGAAGACAGCTGTAGAATTTCTGGTTAGCTACGGAATGTTTGCATTCTGCAGCTAGTTCCGGTCAAAATGCATTACAATGACAAAAATAAAAAACTTAGCAAGTCAGTCATATTAATCATTCTAAAAGTAATTTTAACTAAATTCATTGATCAATTGGGTCTGGGATAACAATGGACAAAGGAAAATGAGGTAAATTAAGATTAGAGAAAGCACAATCTTGAGGCTCAACATATCCCCACTGCTGACTTCTTGCATGTCCTCATGCAACTTATCCCATAAACTCAGAGGCTTCTGCAAGAACATCTATTCCTCTCCTTCTTATTTGCCTGGAAGCTAAAGATCTTCTGGGTTTTCTGATGACAAGTTTGAACCTTAAGTTGATAAGTGCCCTGGTTAGCTTCTTGTTCCTCTTTTTCAACTTTTCATTAGCATTTTCCACTTTTTCTATATGTAGAGATAAGGTTGAGTTCATATTGGTTTTGAGTTTGACTTCTTCCTTCAGAATGTCATTCTCATTTTTTATGTGTCTATTAAGTAATTCCAGCTCATACCTATCCCTTCTTAACACATCTATTTCTGACAGTGGAGGACTAGGGGTTCTCTCTCTACTCTCTGAAGCTTTCCTTTCCAAAGTTTCAACATAGTCATAAACTTCTTGCTGAGCAGGGTCAATTTCAGGGGTTCCTTCATTAAAATCCTCTTCAACATCTTCTTCAATATATGTTTCCTCATCTTCTATATTTATCACCCCTGTTTGTTTGATCTGAGTTTTCCTTAGTTTCCCCTTTAGTCTATGGCTTCTTCTTGGCTGGGAAGATCCCTCTCCTTTTTCTGTGGCAGATTTTCTGATTACCTTCTCTTTCTTAAGTTCTCTCTTAATTTGAGTCAACTTCTCTGAGATTATTTCCTCACTACTTTCCTGGATTGTTTTGTCAATCTCGATTTTAGAAGCTCTCCATTTTCTGCTTCTCCTTGTAGGTTGTTGTTCAGGTGAGGGCTCTTTTGGCTCTTCAAAATGATTTCTTATCAAGAAATTGTCCCAAGTATCATTTGTTTTGGCTAAATGGTGTTCAATTAAAATCTTAACCAAGCCATGATGATATAGAGTTGTCTCTAAGAATTGAACCCTTCTTTGAACACAAGAAGCCATCTTTTTCAAACTTTGAAGCAAGAAATAGGGTAAGTTTAACTCTTCCTCCAGAAAATGCATTATCAGTCTAATATGGTAAACATAAAATGTGCCATATCTACCTTCACATGTAATAATTTTTTGCAGAATAAGCAGTATGTTTCTCCATTTATTTTTCAATGCAGAACTTGGAATTCCCTTCTTAAACACAGTGACATCCATACCTGGTGATTTTAAAATTTGCTTCCAAGGTTCATTATGGAATTCTCTTTTTTTAAACTATCTCTCTCCATTTCTAAGCAATCATGTAGCTTCTACAATGAAAACTTCAGTGAAAGTGAATTTAACATCTCCCACTTCAACCTCAGCTCCTCTAAATGACCTTGCAAATGTTTTGGTGACTTCTTTGTGGAAGCCATTAAATTTCTCAAGAAATTGTAGCCATCCTACCTGTTGCAACATTTCTTTACATTGAGGGTATCCTTCTAGGTATTTTGTACCCATTGGTTCGGTTCTTACAATAAGGCCCATAATTGCTTCTTCAATGTTCAGATTAATACTCTTTCTGCCCACGGAAACAATAACTTCCACTTTCGAATTGATATACCTCTGGTTCTCGGTGACAATGGCTTCAACTTCGAACTGATATACCTCTGGTTGACAGTGACAATGGCTTCAAACTTCGGACTGATATGCCTCTGGTTGACAATGACAATGACTTCAAATTCCACACTGATATATCTCTGTCTCTCGGTGACAAATGGCTTCAAATTCCACACTGCTATACCTCTGTCTCTCGGTGAAAAATGGCTTCAAATTCCACACTGCTATACCTCTGCGTTTACAGTGATAATGCTCAATCTCTGCTCACGGTGATAGTGCTTTGATATTCAAACTGATATACCCTTTGCTCTGCTCACGGTGATAGGGATATCTCTGTTTTGCGGAATGAAGGGCTGGCTACAAAATGGAGTGATGGAAGTAGTTACGGAATGAGTTAATGGAGTGAGGTGGAGAAAACGAATTAATGAGTGAAAAGACTGCAGAGATTTTTACAACGGAAAAGAAAATCATCATTGAATGATTTGGTTGGGTGACGTGAAGAAATCAAACACTTCAGCCTTTTTAACCGCTTAAATGATGTCGGGTATAGAATTTGAAATGAGAGATTTTTATCCAAAGTTTGTGGAGGGTATATTGGAAATGATCAATAAAAATAATCAAAACAACTTTTTCGAATGATTCATAACTAAAACTATGCTAAAGTTTATGATATGCCATTATAATGAAAAATTGTTACCTTTGCTTTTCATTTGCTTTTTGTGGTCTTTGTCTTCTTTTTTCTCCTTTGGAAGAGTCTTCATAAACCTTCTTGATTCTTCTTATCCATGGATATACTGGATCATCTTGTTGCAATTCAAATGTCTGTTGATTAGTGTCTTCAAGACCTGTAGCTGCGGAATGACTGTCTGGCTGCAGAAAGTCTGATCAGCTGCAGAATGTCTGTTAAGCTGCAGAATGTACCTGTAGAGTATTTTAATCATGGAATGGAGTGGTTTGGGATATAAGTGAGATGTTATATGAATGAAGATGGATGATGAGTCATGATATGTATGAAGTGGATGATGAAATGGAATGGATTCAATGAAATGGAGTGGAAGAATATAAGAAATGGTCTGCAATCCATGACATGTGTTATTCATTTGCAGCAAGACATCAAACTTTGAATTTTGACATGGAAATGAGGTGGATGGAGTATGGAATGAGATGAATGATATATGGAATGAAGTGAAGTATGAATGAATGAATGAAATGGAGTATGGATGGATAAATGAATGGAACGAAATGAAATGAAATGGATCATAAGTACAATGGATCTGAACTTATGATTTTGTAACAGCTACTTGCAAAAACAAAATGGGAAAAGTTAGAGTGTCAGAAAAACTCTGATTTTCACCCTATATTTTCTGTATAAACATGCCAATCAATTATTGGTTTTCATGTTTATACCTTTATTTTTATTTTTTATTTTTTTATTTTTTTATTTTTTATTTTTTATTTTTTTTATTTTTTAAATAAATGCTTCAGAAAATTCAATCAAATTGATGAAGAAGAAAGATTATTCTTTATTAACTTCACATCACTGTTTTCTTGGAACTTCTTGACAAATTCTTCTCTTGAGAGTGGTTTGTGATACAGCTTCAGTCTATGACCATTCACAAGAAAAGTGACCTCTTCTTCATCTATTGTCCTGATTTTTACTGCTCCATTGTCAAAAATTTCAACAATTTCATATGGCCCAAGCCAATATGTTTGAAATTTACCTTGAAAATCCTTGAATTTTGAATCAAACAAGAGAGCCCAGTCACCTTCTTTGAATTTCTTCTCTTTGATGTACTTTTCATGCCATCTAGTCCTTTGTTGTTGGACTAGACTTGTTTTCTGAACTGCATCTTGTCTGATCTCATCCAATTCATTAATCTGCTCCAGTCTATGCTTTTGTGCCTCCGTTATTTCAAGTCCTAGCTAAAATTCCATTTTGAAAGTTTGAATCTGGAACTCTATGGGGAACAAAACTTGCTTTCCATAAACAAGCTCATAAGGAGTATGGCCTGTTGTGTTTCTCCATGTAGTTCTATAGGCCCACAAGGCTTCAGGAAGCCTATCTACCCAATCTCTTCTATGTAAATGAACATTTTTTGTTAGGATTCCTTCAATGACCTTATTAGTAGATTCCACTTGACCATTTGCTTGTGGATGATAAGGAGTAGATTTTCTATGCCTGATTTTGTACCTCTCCATCATTTGCTCCACTAGCCTTGATGTAAATTGAGCTCCTTGATCTGTAAAAATTTCCCTTGGGACACCAAAACGAGTAAAAATATCCTCAAAAAGAAAAGTAACTACAGATGCTTCATTAGCAACAAGTAATGGCTTGGCTTCTACCCATTTAGTAACATAATCAGTGAAAACTAATATATATCTCTTTTGTCTTGATGGAGGACTAATAGGTCCTACAAAATCCAAAGCCCATTTTTCAAAAGGTTCAATATGTACCTGAGGTTGTAATGGCATCTCACCCGAAGGAGAAGGTTTCCCTACCCTTTGGCAACTGTCACACCTTTTGACATACTCTTTAGCATCTTTAAACAAGGATGGCCAATAATATCCTAAATTAAGGATCTTATAGACTGTCCTCTTATCAGCAAAGTGTCCGCCACAAGGTTCATCATGACATGCTTTGAGAATCTCAAGCATCTCATCTTCACGAACACACCTCCTAATGATCAAATCTGGACCTGTCTTGTACAACTCATTAGCAACCCATGAATATTTTGCACTGTCATAAATGATTTTTCTTTTATCCCTTGCATTCATTATTGAAGGAAATTTTCCTGAAACTAAATAATTAGCAATATCGGCAAACCATGGAGTTTGAGTAGAAATTGCAAAAAGATATTCATCAGGAAATTGATCTTCAACTGGAGTGTCATCTTTGATATTTTGGAGTCTAGATAGGAAATCAGCTACTGTGTTTTGTTTTCCAGGCCTATCTAGAATGGTAATGTTAAATTCTTGTAAGAGCAATAACCATCTTATGACTCTACCATTAGTAATTGATTTGTTCATTAAGTATCTAATTGCAGAATGATCAGTGTGAACAAAAGTTTCATAGCCAGTTATATAGTGTCTAAATTTGTTAATGGCATGAACAACAGCTAAAAACTCTTTTTCAGTTACAGTATAGTTTAACTCTGCAGGAGTCAAATTTTTACTGATATAATAGATGGCATAGGGAATTAAATCTTTCTGTCCCAATACTGCTCCCAGAGCTGTATCAGAAGCATCTGTCGAGATATGAAAAGGTAACTTCCAGTTAGGTCCCTTTAATATAGGTGCTTCAGAAATTTTGGTTTTCAGGGTTTCAAAAGCTAACTGGCAATCAGAAGTCCACTTGAATTCACAATCTTTGGTAAGTAATTTGAAGAGTGGAGATGCTATCTTGGTGAAGTTTTCTATAAATCTCTGATAATACCCTGTAAATCCTAGAAAACTTCTAACATCTCTTTGACAACTTGGAATAGATAAGTTAGAGATGACTTCAACTTTTGACTCATCAACTCTAATCCCATCCCGTGAAATGTGATGCCCTAAAACAATACCTTCAGTAAACATCATAAAACATTTTTCATGACTAAGTGAAATATTTGCTTCCTGACATCTCTTTAAAACATTTTCCAAGTTTTCTAAAGCTTCTTCAAATGTGTTTCCATAAATTGTGAAATCATCCATGTACACCTCTACATAATCGTGTATTAGATCTGAAAAAATTCATAATATTGCCCTTTGGAATGTTGCAAGTGCATTGCATAATCCAAATGGAAATACTCGGTAAACATAGGTACCCCAAGGACAGGTAAATGTGGTTTTGTCTTGATCTTCAAGTGCTACTTGGATTTGATTGTAACCACTAAACCCATCTAAGAATGAGAAGTACTTTTTGCCAGCTAATGTATCTAACACTTGATCTATGAAAGGTAAGGGAAAATGGTCTTTAAGAGTAGTTTTGTTTAGTTCTCGATAGCCAACACATACCCTCCATTTTCCATTTTTCTTTGGCACAATTACCAAAGGATAAACCCACTGACTATCTGAAATAGGATAGATGAAATTAACATTTAACAATTTTTGCAATTCTTCTTTAACAATTTCCCTAAGATTTGGATTCATCCATCTTTGAGGTTGTCTGATTGGTTTGCAATTTTCCTCTATATAGATGTGATGAGTGCAAGTCTTGGGGCTTATCCCTTTCATGTCAGTGTACTCCCATGCATATGCAGAAGAGTGTCTCTGTAATACTTTGACTAACTTTTCTTGTTGATATTTCTCTAGGTTCTTATTTATATTCAAAGTTTTGCCTGGAAAGATCTCACTTGTAGAGCTGCCAAATTTATCCATAGAATGAAGAGACATCTATCTTGATGACAAAAAATCAATATTGGATCCCTCTTGAAATGATTCATGTTTGTGTTCTGGAGAGGATTCAAAGTTTTCTAGAGTATTTAGAATTTGATTATCTTCACTAATTTATGAAATTGTGAAGAGAGGTTGTAAATCTTCTTCATCCTCTATCCATTGAGTGTCATCTAGATCTGTAATTGTCCTAGCTGGAGGATATAAAGTGAATTTCTTGGTTGAACTACCATCAGAGATATACATATCACCGGATCTACAACTAATAAAAGCATCAGCTGTAGCCAACCAAGGTCTTCCTAATATAACAGGATGTCCTCCTAGATTATTCTTAGGAGTTAGGATCATGAAATCCACAGGGTACTCCCAAGAATCTAGGGACACTGGAATTTCTTCTATTACCCCATCAGGTTTGATCACAGATCTGTCTGCTAATTGTAATAATGTGGGTGTAAAGAGAAGATTAGGAAGTTTCAGTTTATCCATGATTTGTCTACTCATAATATTGATTGTTGCTCCTAAATCAATGAGTGTGTTTTGGATTTCAATTCCATTGATGTGAATTTTAACAACTGGATTTCCTGGGTCAAGATACTTTGGAATAGCAATCTTGCCCATCATAATGTCTGCTATTTTTCCTGCCAGTTGAATTTTCTTTGTTTCTCTTATTCTTTTTCTTGTTTTCTTCATGCTCAACTCCTTTATTGTTTTAGCTAAAATTGGAATTTCCTTGATGGCTTGTAATAATGGAATTTTAATGCAAACATTTCTCAGCTCATCTAGGAAATCATAATTAGGCACCATAATTTGTTTTTCTACAACTCTATCAATTTGTAATCTTTCTGGAAATGGAGGTATAGAAGTAGATGTAGATGGTTGCTCTAATACAGGAGTTGAATTTATTGGATATTTTTGCTTTAATTTTTCAGTGTTTGGGTCTTGAAAGGATGTGTCTTCCTCAAGACTTTTATTCACCCGTAGAGAGTCTTCCTCAGAGTTATCTTGTTCTTGTATGATCACAGAAGGTTTCCTCTTTTCAAGTATTCTTCCAGACTTAAGTTGAACATCACTAAGGTCTAAAGGAGTAATTAAATAAGTTGGAAACTGTTGGCCTTCTATCATGTATGTGTTCTGAGGATTTTTATTATTGGGGTTTGGTATGGGTTGAGCAGGCAATTGATTTGATTTTTGAGGGAATGGTAATGAAAGTGGCTGATTTTGATGTGGTTGGTTCTGATGATGTTGTTGAGGATTTTGTTGAAAATTTTGTTGAAGATTTTGAGGAAATTTTTTTTGAGGATTTTGAGGATAAAAATGTGGGTATGGTGGATAGGATGGTGGATACTGATAGTATGGGGAGTATCTTCCATAGGGACTTTGTGATCCTTGTGCCCAAGCTGGAGATTGATTTTGAAATTGAGGCCAAGGTTGCTGCCAAGAATTCCAAGATGGAGGTTGATTATACATTTGATCATGGAATCATTGTGTCTGAGGTCCTTTCCAAGGCCTTCTAGATACAAAATTGAGAGACTCTGTGGAATCTGTAGGAGTTTCCTCCTGAAAGACAGCCTTGAGACCAGGAAGAGAAGGACAATTCTTGGTCTCATGTTTTTCAGAACAAATGACACAGGTTTCTACAACTTTTACATCCAAAGTACACTCTCTCAAGGCATGTTTCTTTCTACATTTGGGACAAGAGATTTCCAAGGCATCAGATTCAGCTTTTTGCTTGTTTTGTATCTTAAGGGTGTATATTTGTTCACTAAGACTCCCTAAGATGTCAGATTTAAAATCATCAAGCATGTGTCCTATTTCTGATCTACTTACTGTCCCAGAAGCAGACTTACTTGCCCTTGCAAGAGCAGGATCTCTTGGACCTTTGACAGTTTTAGATTTCCCTCTTGAAAGGTTGATACATAACTCGGATATTTCAGGTAATGTGAGCTGTGATATATCCCCTTTTCCCATCATGTTAAGGATATCCAACCATTCATCCCTAATTGTTTTCAACAAAAGAGCTTTTAAGGTGTCTTGATCTAGGTTTTCCATTTTTGCTCTTTTGATGTTGTAATTAAATCTCTCCAAAAAATCTTCCAAATTTTCATCTTCTTTTTGTAACATCTTAAACACTTCTTCCTTATGATTGACCGTCATACAATAATCCAGATACCTCTCTAGAAATTCTTGTTTCATGTCTTCCCATGTCCTAATAGAACTGTTAATCAAACTCATAAACCACTTCAATGCTGCTCCTTTCAAGGTTGAAGGAAATAATTTCAGTTTTTGAGCACATTGTAAGTAGTCATAAGTTCTACATAGAACTTCAAATTCAAATAAAAAGGTTTCAGGATCTTCAGTTTTAAGTCCATAGAAGTTTGGAAGGACAGAGGGTGAAATGTTTTTCATGGTTGTATTGGTTTCTTCATCAATTATAGGGAACCCAAAAGAGCTTCCTATTTCTCTTCTACCTCTTCCTCCATCTGCACCTCTACCTCCTTCTCCTCTACCTCTACCTCTACCTCCAAATAGTGTGTTTTCTCCATTAAAAACTCCTCCTCCTCCTTCTTCTGCCATGGTTGACTCTCCTGTGGAAGTGGAAAGGTTTGTGTCCCTAACAGGAGTCTCTAGATCTTCTTCTAAGGTAGGTTCAGTGGATGAAGTGGAAGGTTTCTCTAATGGAATAGTTGACCTTATATCTTCTAGAAGTCCAGGATCAGTAAAGGATGGAATGTGGGTCTGAGTTGAAGGTGTACTAGCTCTGGATCTAGATGAAACAAGTGGTGTTCTAGAAATCAAACTTCTGCTTCTGCTGCTTATGAATCTTCCCCTTGAATCTCTCTCTCTACACATATAATTTTTTTTGGATGCTAAGAAACAAATTTTACCTAGTTTTCACTTCCTCGGCAACGGCGCCAAAATGTTTGGTCTCAACCTAGTCTCCTAAATTGAGTTCATTTAATTGTCAACCAGGGTTGGTAAACTGCTGAAGTGAAGTGCACCATATGTGCCTAGGTGTTTGTCTCTTAATGCGTTGTGTTTAGTGTTTTATGATGTTTTTGGTCTTTTTGGTAGTTTTATGTTCATAAGGAAAATGACTAGAAAGCTAGTGGAAGGAGGCTACTGGTTAAAAACAGAGTGAAGCCTAATTGGTTGATGACAAATGACAAATGCAATTGCAAATATTAAGACAGAATCAAATCTAAACTATAACTAAGCAGAAACAAAGCTTGATAATGACTTTTAAGCAAATGACTCAAAACATAAACTCAACTTGTCCAATTCTTTCATCAAAGGTATTTTGAGAGAGAGCTTGAGAAATGGTCAGCTAAGTATGCAAATTCTCCTAACTAAACAATTAAACAACTAGCTTATAATGATGCAACATTTTATCCATGATTAGAGATTTGTTGAAGCATATTTGGAGGAAAACATTGATACCATCATAAGATCTCTACTCTAAGACTAGTTCCTAACTCTATTCTGCAACCTAGTTAATCATCACTAAACCTTGCCCAAGAGTTATAGATTTATTTTTAAAGTAGTCTTTTGAGGAAAGGTTCTGTTTATGAAGTAGTAAAGAAGTTGCAAAAGTACCTCAGGCCTTGAAATGATACTGTCTTCTGTTCATATGGTTATGAATTGATTATAGATTTGGAACAAGAAGAGGTTTTGTAAATAATGAAGGTTGTTTTGTTAAGTTTAACAACTGAAGTAATCTAATATGCAATGAATGATAACGAAATGTGGAGTGAAAATGCAATGAGTTAAGCTAAAACTGAACTTAAGATGTCACTAATCTAAAACAGTGCTAAACTAGTAAGTCATTATCAAACTCAAAACAAAATAACTGAGCATGAGTTAAGTGCAATTAGACTCCGGAGTATCCTAACTAAGTTATCATGCATTAATTTATGGAATTATACAGCCTGTTTTGTCCATATTGATTGGTTTTGGAAGATTTTCTTAGAACAGTCCTGACTGTACCATTCAGTGCAAATGCAAACATAAAGACTGAAAGCAATTTAAAAACTAAGAAATCACAGCTGTCTCCTACCCATCATTATGATATTTTGGAAGAGCGTTTTAAGAGCAAGGTCAGCTATGTTACTTAGTGAAAAAAAAACAACTGAAACATTCATTATCACAGTCATGCTTTAGACATCATGAGGATTTTTTGGAAGAAGTTCTTCTTTTGGAAGAGCATTTAGAACAAGTATAACTGTGATAGTGAACAAAAGAAATTACAATTAAATCCTACAACACTATAGCCATTTCCCATTCATTTTCATAATCTTTTGGAAGAGTTTCTTCTTTTGGAAGAGTTTTTAGAACGAGTATAACTATAGTGGCTAATGAAACTAACTATGAACTCAAACTTCAAAAACGTAAAGGCAACTAAGATACTTATCTAAATTACGCAAGTAAAACCGTGCAGGAGGCAGGGGCCCTCTACCACCAGACGGAATCTAACTCCAAATCAAATCAACGCTTTCAAAACAATACTGTATTCTTCATTAAAGGAGAAATAACTTGAACAGAGCAATCCGCGTCTTCAGAAATGTAGCACAAAATCTAAGCAAAATCTAGAGCAAAATCTAGCCTATCTCTCGGTTTCCCAAGTGTTTTTATAACAAATTTACATAACAAGACTTGCAACAATTCGAGGATCATTGTCTTTCCTTATCGAAATCACATTAGGACTCTTGAAGATGGCAACGTAAAGAGAAAAAGGACATCTGGACTAAGACAGTCCTATTAGAAGTCTGCCTTCCTAAATGTGTTCCCACGTACCAAAACCATATCCAGAATTCGGTTTTTCCTTCATGGTGAGCAACGAACAATGTAGACATGACGTGGAATATACCCATATGTGGTTTTTCTTGAGAGGCCGCCTGG
Source organism: Pinus albicaulis (assembly GCA_034641835.2). Taxonomy (NCBI): domain Eukaryota; kingdom Viridiplantae; phylum Streptophyta; class Pinopsida; order Pinales; family Pinaceae; genus Pinus; species Pinus albicaulis. The sequence goes on along the minus strand of CM076581.1, from coordinate 1,421,371,227 downwards.
AACATGCCTAAACGTGAAGACAGCTGCAGAATTGCCGGTTAGCTACGGAATGTCTGCATTCTGCAGCTAGTTCCGGTCAAAATCCATTATAATGACAAAAATCACAAAACTTAGCAAGTTAGCCATGTTCATCATTCTAAAAGTAATTTTAACTAAATTCATTGATCAATTGGATCTGGGATAACAATGGACAAAGGAAAATGAGGTAAAGTAAGATGAAAGAAAGCACAATCTTGAGGCTCAACAAGGAGGATAAACCAAACAATACATCTCCAACAAACAAGACAAGAAGTCTATAACAGAGCTCTGAAAGTACAGGAATATATAAAGAAGTTTTTTGATAAAAGAACAAAATCTTGTGACTTCAAAATTGGAGATAAGGTTCTAAAGTGGGACTCTAGGAGAGAAGACAAAGGAAAGCATGGCAAATTTGACAATTTGTGGCAGGGTCCTTACATCATCCAATCCACTGTTGGTCCAAATGCCTTTTCTTTGCAAGAGCTAGATGGTACAAATCTGTTTGGGGGTCCTGTCAATGGCAAGATGCTCAAGCATTACTACTACTGATTTCCAATTCACAGTTTTCATTTCCATTGTAAATACCATTGCTGTGTTTTGTTTTCAAGAAAAAAGAGAAAATGTTTCCAAAAAAAAAAATAGAGGTTTATACATGCTCAAAACTTTAACCTATGAAGTGCAAGGATTGGCTCTAACATGATCAAAACTTAAGCCAAAAGAAGTAAAGAAGCTGGTTCTAGTATGCTCAAAATCTGAACCAGCAAAGAGGAAAAAGGATCGGCTCTAACAAGCCCAAAACCAGAGCTGAAGCAAAGATGAAAGTGAATCTAAGAAGATCAAAAATTGAGTCACAAAGAAACGAAGGAATGCTTCAAAGTTTCAATATTTCACACCTTCAAGATTTTGTTTTCAATTTTCTGCAATTTCAATCCATGTGCAGCTATCTTTATGTGATGGATCCACAGCAAACCAAACTGTCTAATCTTGGTTTGACTATTTTTAAATTTCATTTGTAGAATGTAGAGAAAGAAGTCTGTTAGACAGTTTAATCCTAGCAGATATTAGTATAGGTAGAGAAACTATGAGGCCAATAGTTTAATTTGGCCTCATGGAGGAATAAGGGTAGAATTAGACTTGTTTTTTTTTCTACTTTCAATAATAAAAAAATGATAAAGAAGGTCTGCAAATTCAAATGCACCTTGAAGAAAAAATGTTAGGACTTTAGGATGGGTAGGTAGATTGTTTAGGGAATGTTTTCTGCTGATTAATATCCATCATGTTGTAACAGTTGAATCAAAGAAAAAATATGGTTGAAAGATCAGGCATCTGGCCTACTTGCCAAAGAATATTTTTTGAATTCTTGACACCTTCAAGAAGATGCCATCCCCATGTGGAGCCACTGTTAGCCACCTATGAATTTTTTGGAAAGAAAACAGGTGGCTAAATATTTTTCTAAGCGTTCAAGAAATACATTTCCCCTTAAAACATATCATTCTTGAAGCCTCTGTGTGCCCTTTGCTTTTGAAAAGACCTTCACTGTTGTTTCCATCAAGAAGGCCTCACTGTTTGTGAAAAAATTATGCTCAGAAAAACCTCCATTTGCCCCCTTGTACCCCTGCAAATTTCCCCATCTTTAATCCTTTTTTCCTTTCCCAAATTTCCCCTTTGACCCCCAAAAATCCCTCCTCAAGCCTACTAAATCATCCCATCTCCCCTTTTAACCTTACAAACACCATTTGTTTGGCTTAAAAATCCATTTTTTCCTCTACCAGAAACCTCTTTTGAGCCTTAAAAACACTGTTTTTAGGTCTAAAAACCCACTTTTCTTCATATAACAGGCTTAGCCCCTTTCGGCCCAGCCCTAACCACTTCCCCTCCATACAACCAAGTGCTAAAACTAAGCGCTAAGGCATAAGGTGCTAATCGGAATCAGAAGATGTTCGGGAGCGTGTTTTCTTTGTTAAGGTGAAATCTTCTGATGCGAGGAAGAATTGTTCTGTTGGTCTCGGAAGAAACATCTGCCGTTGATCTTAATAGATCTAACGGTCCTCACCTATTTCGTCGCGCCCATAACATTCCTTTGTAAACCCCCTGATGGAATTCTCCACCATTGATTCACATATAAATCCAACAGCCATCGCATCATTGGAACTTTTTATTGCACCAATCGCAACTCTTCATATCCCCGATTGGTCACCCCCGATCCAATCATGACCGTCGATCTTCCACCGATCTGACGATCCAGATGCAATCGCTTCATGAGCCCATCATAGATTTGGCCCCTGCTTCCTCCGATTCCGATTAGATCACAGCCATCCATCATGTTTGATCTGACAGCTCATATTCCTCCCGCGCATTCATATGGCCCATTTACCTCCGCCTCATCGTTAAATCTCCACCGTCGATCCCAAGGATCAAATGGCCAGGATTCTCCCCACTCATTAACCAACCCCTCCACAATTTCTCTCCCCCTCCAGCTCTCAGCCGTTCATTCGTAGATCGGACGGCCTGTATTGAAACCACCTTTGATCGGCCCCCACCTTACTGACCACGCATCTCCTCGTATCACGCTCCATCTCTCACCGCCGGATCTCACAGTCCAAAATCCAACGGCCAGCATCAATATCGCGCATTTTTTTTCAGGATTTAACAGTTTAAATTCACGCAATATAGGTTGTTTTATTTCACCACGTGTCAACCGGGGACCTATATCACGTTTGAAAAGTTAAAACCACCTTCCTCCTTTTTCATCGTGTGAAAACAGCTATTTTTTCATCCTAAACCACTTCCCCTCTTCCACCTTTGGTACCTCTTCCACGCGATCTCGACCGTTGATCTGTTCGAATCAATGGCCCACACTACATCTCGCATTCCATTCATGTTTTTTCTCATCGCGCTACCTTAGGATTTCATCTGATCATCTCATTCGTTGATCTCCTCTTGAGATCTAATGGTCCCGGTTAAATCGCCCTCCACCCATGCTGGTCCCACCATCTAAAGCCCCATTTCACTGCATTTTGATTCATTTTCTATGTATTTCGCCCAAGTTTAAACTCTCACGATTTACATCAAAAAATAATTTTCTCTGCTCACATTAAAACTTTAATGTTTTAAATTGAAGTTTATTTCATTTTTCTTGGCCTCTAAAGCCTTTACATCAATGAATCCTTTCCGTCGATCATCATGACTCCATCTGATCTAATGGCCCAGAACCATTCCTCCACCAAACCTTCATCAGATCAATTTTCCACCGTTTCATAGCATTTTCCAACCATTTTCCTCTGCATCCACAGCATTCACCTCTGTTGTGCTGCCATTCTCACAGCCTTCCACTACATCCATCCTCCCACCGCATGGATTTTTTAACATTTTTTATGTCTTTTTGCAGGGTTACAGGCAGTGGAAACTGCCATTGTTCACAGTCACTATCATAGTGACACAGTAGCGCCAATGAAGCTCTATTAGAGCCATAATTTGCAAGGAAGACTCCTAAAAGGTTTTAAATGCATATTTTATCCAAATCAGGGGTATTAACTTTGTTAAAAACCTCTAGGACCGTTAAACCTGCAAATTCACAGACAGAGGAAGTCGAAGAAGCCACAAAGAGTATCACTGAAGGATTAAAGAGTTTTAAAGCCTGTAATTGAAGATTTTAAGCTTTAATTCAATGTTTAAAGAGCAGAAGTACCAAATTGAAGACCATATGAATGACACGGAAGGCCTAATGAGGCCTAAAGCACATAAAGCAATATTATCAGTGTCTCACATCAGGAGAAGGTTCTTTCCCGTGAAAGGACAGTTTCCCATATTATTTTTATTCTACATCGAGCTCCGGAGAAGATCTACACTCTGACAGAAATTCCTAATGCAATCAGAGCATTTGTTATGTAGTATGGCAGACCTAAAAGTCATGTATCTACCTTTTTCTTATCACCAGGGTACTACAGATTACTACAGCCGAAATTACATCAAATAACATACCTGGAGTTAATTTCAGCCTATCGAAGACCACTCTTTCACCCAAAGAGTACTGAAAAGCAATGCATAGATATTAAGACAGAATGGGCCTCGAGCCCTCTTCTTCTACTTCTGTTTTAATGTTTCGTTTAGTTTTTCATCTACCTCCTCTACCTCTCTTTCAGCTATAATAACTCAATAAAAACACATTGTAAAGGTTGTATTTGGTTTTTTATCGAATATTTGTGAATTGTAAGCTGTTTCTCTTGAGATATAGTTATATGTGTAAAGTTGTAAGATAGGCTGTGGAAGATGTTTTCAGACTGAATGTCAAGCTTTTGGACAATGTTGTACATGACTGGTGTTGCTCTTTAATATGACAAGCACATTTCTTTGGATCCTGGTTTAAAGCAGCGGTGATGTTTTCTGCCTTTGTCTCTGTTTTCCTTCTGTAATTCATTACATTTCATTTCTATGGTAAGAATCAAAAATCTGGCTTAGGATATACCCTCGCATGGTACCCTGATGCTCCTTCTCTTCTTATCTTTGATGTTTTCTACTAATTGTGTTATATGAGAAGTAATTCAAGATAATTTAACCAGTGTAGTAGTTTTTATTCACTGCTAACTGATGTATGAATTTATGAATCTGTTCTTAGATGTTCTTGTTGGCTTTTAATTGAAATAATTGGGATAATGGGAGTTTAGGATGTTGATTCTGCCTCACTGGGGTCTTTTTAAATTAATTGAACCTTTCTAAGTTCCCTTAAGCTGAATGTCGAAGCATTGAAATTTCAAAGCCTTTCTCTGATCTCAGGTTTCACCTTTGTGTTTAAATCTTAAGTGTTTCTTGTTGTCTGAAGAGTTAGCCTTTTAGGGGTTGGATCATAGGTGTTTAATGGCATGTCTTATCCCTAGATATAATTCCTAAGTGGTCACCTTGGTGGTTTCCTTGTCATTCCCCTTCATTCCTTAATCATTTCATACCACACTATCATCTTTAAGATCCTTTGTTTTAGATGACTAGCCCAATTGAAAGCCTTGAATACTGAATAGAAAGTAAACCCTTTGATGACTCCATTGCGCAATGGTCTCGAGTGTTCTCTGAATTATCTTTCCTTTTCCTAAAATCCTCTTTGCTCACTCTTTGTCTTGTATTGAACCCTTCCTTCATGATTCCCAACAACCAAACAAACAAACAAAACAAAACAAACCTTGCACCTTATAACTAGCCTAATATCTTAAAACTGAGCTTCAAATACATATACCTTTGCTTTTATAGAGAGATCCCTCTCTAGACCTAGGAGGGATAGATCCTGAGGTACCAAAGTGGTTTTGATGTTGTCTTATCTTTTGGTATTTCCAAACTTGCCAAAACATAGGAACCCCAACACCCCCATCCCTTTTTCTCCAAGGGGAAACTTTAAATTTCCTTTTAAAAGGTGTTTTCCCACTCAAACATGGTCAGTAGGATACATTTATATGGAATCCAATAGCGGAGCATTCATTTTTAAATCATGCTACACTAACCTTCAGGATCAAGGTAGAAATTAGTTTTGGTCCCTCTAGGAAATAGAGTGGAAAACCGAGTCTTTTCCGAAGATAAGGATATTCATATGGACTATCCTAAGAGGTAATATATTAACAACTGATAATTTAAAAAAGAGAGGAATAATTAGACCTTCAAGATGCCCCATGTGCAATAGTGAGGAAGAAACCATAAATCACCTTTTTGTCAGTTGTAATTTTGCAAAGGCTTGCTGGAATCTCATCATTGGTGCTTTGGAAATTGACTTAAATTTCAACCAAAGAACCGAGGAACTCTACTCAAATTGGAGGAAATTATTCACATATTCTTTTAAAATAATAATACTATTAAAATATTATGGCTAATCTTACCTTCTTTTCTCATCTGACAACTATGGCTTGCTAGAAATAAGCAGATCATTCAAGACATAAAATCAAATCCAAGGAAAGTCACTGCGATGCCTTGGTTACAAGAAACCTAATTTATTTTTTCAAAGGGAGTTAAAAATATTGATAACTCTCTTTTCTAATATGAGGAAAGAATTTGGATATCTTTAGTTGTTGAAAGGTAGATATACCCCAAGCACAAATCAGAAAATTCATCATCAACAACAAGTCTTGGAAAGTAAGGCCAAAGGAAAAATAATTCCTCCAGTGGATCAATACTCTCAAGTATTATTTTATGTTCTTTGATAGAGAATCTAAATCTAACCCAAGCAGATCTAGTGCAGGAGGCTATATTCTGAACAGTGAGAGAAATTCAAGTTTGGAATCGAATGGGGCCTAAGCACTAAAACAAATAACAAAGAAGAAGCTTATATAATTTTATTAGGTTCTTAGATTATGAGGGAGGGAAACATAATGAACCCAATAATTTTTGGGGACCCCTCCATCATCATCCAAAAAATGGTGAATAACACAATTCTGAAGAATGCAGAGTTGGCACAAATCATTCTTCATATTAGAGAATATATGGTTAATTTGGGAAAATTCTCTTTTTATCATATATTGAGAGACAACAATAAAAATGTTGATTCATTAGAAAATATATTTGTCCTAAGGGATCAAGGTGAAGTCAGAATAGTTAAAAATGTCACATTTCAAATAATCCCATAATTGTACTCCACATATCAGCATCAAATCTCTGAAAGTTTGGAAATGCATCACTCAGAATCTGGTCATGGATTATATCCAATTATTTTATTCAACATCTCCTTGTTTTATCCCCTCTCTATTTTTCTCTAATATCCTCATTTCCATTTCATATATTCTCCTGCCTCATCCTAATTCCCTCTTGAGTCTCCCACTTATTTTTCCTCTTCCTATCATTCCTCCCCTGCCTGCTCTCTTTATACCTTCTTCTGCATTAACCTCTCTACAGAGCTCCTTATCTCCATTGCTTCCATTTTATACGCATTGGATCATTGCGTGCATCCGCTATGCTCTGAATGTTGTTCCCACCACTCTAATTATTGTTCCATTTTCTCTTATTGTTGTTCCCTCTGCTCTGATTATTGTTCCCTCCACTTTGACTATTGTTCCCTCTCCTCTAATTGTTGTTCCCTCTTCTCTGCTCAATATTGCATATCTATGTTTGCTTCCTCTGTGATCTTTTATTGCTTCCTATATCTATGTTGTAATGGATCAAACTTATTCAATAGTGTGCCCATAGTGCATGGGAAACAAATTCAGGATTTTTTACGTGAAGGACCCCCTTAATCAGCTGAAGGAAAATAACCAAAAAATATCTGCATCAGTTTAGAAGAAATAAATTCGTAGAATAAGTATCATTATTTTCAGTAATCAGTTCCAACTATGAAATTTAATTTTATTTGTGTTTTGAAGTAGTTTTTTAGGATCTACATATTCAATGTTATTGGAGGAATTCCCTGTCATGATGTAAAAGCACTGGACTATGATCCCACCTTCTTGTTCCCCTCCTCCATTTTTCCTCTTTCATCAATATTTTAAGCGGGAGCTTGCTTCCTCTTCTAAGAGTAATAAAAATATCCGACATTGTCAAAATATATATGTATATTTAAAAATCTATGAGTTTTTGGGGGCAGCTCAATTGGCGATGGCCATGAAAATGAAGTGTTATGTGTGAGGAGTTTTGAGGTTCAAATCCCCCTGATTTACATATTCCTGTAGAAGGGCCATACATAGGCACCTAGATGTTATAGTGGTAACATTTGAAATTGAGCACATGTCATATGAGTATGAGACTAACCCAGTTGTTGATTCCTCTAAATGAAAAGAAAAAAAAACACGAGGCCAAGAGTGAAATGAAATATTGGCTGTAATATCTTTGGCACTTAACCCCATTGAAATTGTAATTGTAATTAATTATTTCATTGATCCTTATATGGGCATGTAATTTAAATGGGTAAAGACCAAGAATAATTGTAATTATAATCTAATAAAAGTTGATTAAGAGGTGAAGCCTTGATATGTTGTAAATTGTGAGAAGCCATGAGGAGGAAGGAAGCCAACAAAGATGAATTGGAGAACAAATAGTTTCTAATGGATTATTAGTTTATCCAAATGTTCATAAATATTAGGATTGTAAACCTTTCCCCAAGAAAATATCTAACGAGAAAGTTCAACAATAATTGCCAACATTTATGAGAAGAATGGGACAGTGTTACCAAAACTTCCCAAGGTATGGGAATATCTAACATGTAATCCCATCAAGGGAAGAAACCCAAGGAAGATGACTTGTGAAAGACAAGGAAAAGACAAAAAAGAAGCATTGGTAGGTGTCCAAGAGTAGAAGAGAGTGAAGTAAAGTGTAACGTAGGGAAAGTGTAGAGTAACAAGATACCAACACTCATTGGCTTCGTCATGGGGGCTATCAGAGAATGAGAAGGAAACCATGTGCATAATTTTTTTGCCTAAATTCAATAAGTGAGGTTTATGATTAAGTCTTATCCTAAGTCAGAGGGTCAAATGGTTGTTGATAATTGTCTGTGTATGCACAAAAATACCAGGAAGCATCGAGTGACTCTCGACTGGGAGAAGGGATGTGAAAGCCTATAATGGCCATCTACTAAGAAAAATGTTGAAATTTTTTCACCTGATTACTTAATAGAGTCATTGAGGATTTGAAGGAGCCTTGAATGATTGCAAAGGTCATAAGGTCTAGAGAAAATGCAGGAGGATGGAAAAGGTTTGTCGATGCTTGAAATTGAAAATATGGACAGAAAAATGAGGTGACAAAGGTGACTGGTTAAGGAAGGTTTACTTATTTCTATAGAGGTTGTTCAAGTGTTATTAAGATTTTTCGAGGCTTGAACAAGTCCTACAAGTGTTGAAGAAGATATGCTAAAAGTTGGAAGTAGTTTTGACTAAGGGTTGTGTTAGAACCCTATATTTCATAGTATCACCAGATGACTGATTATTTTCTCCTTGTAATATTTTCATACTGTATATACATGTCAATATTCAAAATCTTTTCCAAAGAAAGAATCAAAGGAAGAAGTTAAGGCAGAGAAAGCAACAGAGAGGCAAGGAGCAGCATTAGACCATTAGCGAACACAAAGGCAACAGAGAAGAAGTTAAGGAAGAAAAATAGCAAAAGCAGAGTCGTGAACGTACTGGGCAGAGTCATGAACGTACCGAGCTGAGTCGTGCATGTTTGGGTTGAGTCATGAAAGCTACAGGTGATTCGTGAACTCGGGCAAGTCATGAAAATGGGAAAAGTAGTGAATGAGTCAAAGTATTCCATGAACAACTAAGCAAAAAATAGGCCTAACCAAATAAAAAAGGTCGGCAAAACACAACAAAGGAGAAATGAGGACCATTGGATATGAGCAACAATTAACGTTGGAGATTTAATCGTAATTGCAGATCTCAAGTTTTTCAGGATAGGCATAAGGGTAAATGTCAAAATTAGCGAAATGCGATATGCGATGAAATGGGACTCATTCAGCCACCACACTTCCTTTTCATTCCATTTCCCTTAAAAAATCATTAAACTTTACCTTTCTCTACCTTTCTGCTTTATCTATATACTTTTCATGTTTCACCGCTATATCATTGTTTTACCTCCGCTTTTCCCTATTCCCTGATTGCGATTAAAGTGGGGCCATTCTCCCTGACACATCACCCTTTCCCCACCATCCATCACATTTCGCAAATTACAACTTATTCCATTCTTCCAAATGTTAAAACTTGTGATCGTCAATGTGTGATATCGCATCGCATAGTTTTTAACTTACCGTTTGAAACGCCCACAATGTATTTTGTTTAACTTGCGATGCAGTTGGCCCCACGACAGTAGCTCCATCCCCCACTTCACAGTTGTTTGAAATACATTGAAATACATTGACATATCATATGAAACATCATAAAATTTACCTTATCGCTGAAATCATTCACCGCTTTATAACTTCACCAATGCAGTGGGCTCCATCCCCCTTGCCACATCATCCTCTGATAGCGAAAATTGCAATTTTCATGATTTAGTAGTTAAACTCTGGCGCTTATAACAAAAACCTAAAGTTTGCGATCTGCGAGTTGCTGGCCGGGTCCCACCTTCCCTCCACGTCACCTCCCACATTGCATCACATTGTCGATTCCTTTTCTTATATCGTAAATTGAAAAACTTGCGAAATGTGATGTTGTCGCGGATGCGATGCAACCCCAAGATAAAATATAAACATTTACAGGTCTGGGTAAATAATTTTTTACACTATTTTGTTTAGAAAAAGGGTTAAAACACGACAAAAAATGACTCGGGTAGCAAAAAGACACCAAGGGTCGGGTCGGGCAAGGCGTTTTTGTAAACTTAGTATGTTATAACGGCAAAAACAAAAAAGGCTTCAAACTCATCGGCACAGTCACTCATCTATGTAAAGTGGCTAGCCTTGCACCAAACTTAATTACCCAACGCAAATATTTTTAAAATTAGGGCTAGATGTCATAGCCATCATTTGTTTCCTCTTTAGGATCATCACATGCCACCTTCAAGCTACTTTTGATTTACGAATAGCTGTTTGAGTTTTTCATTCTTGAAGAGTTACCAAAATTAATTCTACATGTGGTGTTTTGTTAGATATTTTCTTTGTTCGAGCCTTTCATGGCCACACTTGTCTAATTTCTATTTGTTTGTAATTAATGAAGTTTTCTAAAGTTAATTAGGGCAAAAAACTCAAGTTTTAGTTAAATACTGCTAGAATTTTCATTATCAAGGGTTGGATATTGTTAGCCCCTGCATTGTACGAACTACTATATTGGAGCACTGTAATTTTGGAGTTGGACATCAATAATCAAAGACCATTTTCAGGATTCTTGAGCTGTGTTAAAATGGTGATGTGTTACTTCTTTGTTCTAAATGTTTCCTTTTTTTTCCCTACTGTGCATCTATTCATATGATTGTAGATCAGAAATTTTAGATTAAGATTTGTTGTTGAAGCGCCTTAAGTCTATCTGCATTTACAATCTTAATGTTTTCTATTGAAGTCCGATTAAAGAATTCTTAACTGCTCTTTATTCACTACTGAACCTTACTATTTCTTTCATCTCTTAATTCATACAACTCTAAAGATCCATTTAGCACAATTAGCTTGCCCTATGATGATCTTGAACGTTGATGTGCCAATCCAACATTTGACTCCATAACCCAATGGAATAGTCCTTGCAAACCCGCTCATCCAACCAACCCAATCAATAAAAAAAACCAATAATACCATCACTGTAACTAGCCTAACATAAGTTTTCGTGATATTAAAGATAAAGTCGAATCAGAGATAGAGAGAGCCCTCTCTAAGTCTAGGAAGGCTAGGTCCTAGACTCCAAAGTGGTTTGATATTGTCCTCTATTTTTTTTTCTTTCCAATATTACAAATTACGGAGTTATAACATAATAGCAACCACACTAGGGACTTATTGGAAATCTTAGTATTCATCAGAACTCAGAAAACCTAGTCGAAATATTGTGTGTTTTATGTAATTTCTACAGATTGGTTTTTGTAAAAATATTCAACCTGTTTGTGCCTTGGGTTTGAATTCTGGCTTCCAGAAGGATCTTTACCAGATCCCATCCTGACCTAAATCCCCCTGCAATAGCTAAAATTCTAGAGAAAATTCTAAGAAAAACTCCCAAATCTGAGAATCCAACGATTAGTAGGCCTCTTCACAAAGAAATTTCCCTCCTTGAAAACCTTGCAGCCTTGTAGGATATCCAGTTCGACTTACATTTTGAGCAAACCTTGTTTAGGACCAAATCTCAGAATTGGATAGCCCAGACAATTTTTTACCCATCCATCTTACAGCAGAGTCCTATTGGGAAAGCCTCTACCTCCATTCAAACTGACTTTCATCTTCTCCAAAACTTTGACTCCCTTCAAGTTCTGGTAACAAAGCTCACATTAGCTATTGATGATGCTTATCTTCAGTAGTCTATAGAATTATTTGTTGTGACTACAAAAACACCTTCTGTTATTTCCAAGTCTGCTCATCCTCAGTCAAATTTCCCCAGTGTATCTTCATCTCCTACCTTTACCTTAAACCTTCCCCACCAAAGTGCCCAAACCTCCACCCATACATCCACTGTCCACCTTCCTCCATTCAACCCTCCACCTCCCTTGGTCAACCCTCCTCTTATTAACCCCCCTTGGGTTCCCCCACCACCAATCATGGCAGCCTAGTATGCTCCATTAGTGCTACCTCAACTTTTGACGCCTTTTCCAGAGGATTATCAGTCTAAAATTCCCTTGTTTGATGAAAATGGTCCTACAACTTCTCAATAACATGTGGATAAAATGGATGATTATTTTGACTGTCAAGAGATAAACGATGGAACTATTAAGTTGAGGGTGTTTTCCCAAAGCTTGGGGGGAGAAGTAAGAAAGTGGTTTAAAGGCTTGACCCCAAATAGTATACATGACCTCCCTTCCCTTCACCAGTTGTTCATAAATAATTGGGAAGTTAAGAAAAAATCTCTCTAAATCTTGTCAGAATATGAAAACATCAAGAGAAATGTTGGAGAGAGTGTCCAATATTTCTGTACCAGGTTCAAGAATGTATACAACGCCCTCCCTCCACACATGAAACCCCCACAAGGTTTAGCCCTAATGAAATTTTCAGATGATTTTGACCTAGAAATGACTTATTATCTGAGAGAAAGATATCCTCATACATTAGAAGACATGCAGAGGGGTGCAGTAAGTGTGGAAGAAAATCTGATTGCAAAAAGGGCTTGAATGAGAAATGAGAAGAGAGTCACTATTAGGGAAGAGCCTCTAGCCTCCACATTCGATGATAAGATTGATATCCTGGTAAGAACCATGGAGAGAATGATGGAGAGGATAAACTTGAATGAGAGAGTTTTCCCTAGGGAAAATTAGCCAGGTCCTCAAAATAGAAACCAAAAATTTAGAAGAAACCCCCCTCAAATAAGAAAGAGAGAACAAAGAGGACCTAACTAACAAATTAGGCCTCCATTCCAAGAAAATTATGCTGATGAAGATGAGGGGGTGGTTGAAGAACTAGAATAAATTCAAATTAATCTGATGGGAATCAATAATGAAGCTTCTTTTTTCCTCACTGAATAATAACAAGGATTATTTTCTTTGACTCAAACTAAAGTAGAATTTGAAGAGTCTCAATATTATAAACAAGGATTCAAGAATTCCATCATGGAGGTGCATAGAAAATATAATCTCTGAAGCAAGAAAGATTCAGATATTCGAAAGACAAATAATTTTGAAAACTTTGCTAAGAAGGCCCCTAAAGCTAATCCCAAGAAAACAGCAGAGAGTTCAAAGAAAATTGCTAGAATCCCTGGAAAGGATGATCTAGAAAGTTGCACTAATAAATCAGCGGTCAGCCCTAGCAAAATTGTTCCAGTTGATATCCCTTATACAAGTCAACAATCTGAAGTTTCTACAGAAATAGTGCCTGAGAAGAATGATCCAAATCTGCCAAAAACAGAAACACCATTCAACATTGAGAGTGAAATTTCCAAGATAAAAATCTTTGTTCCTCTCACTAAATTGGTGAACCAAGATGTACATAGGTCCCAAGTCCTAAAAGCACTGAATATAGCAGAAATTACTGACACTGTCAATATAAATGATGACAAACCTGAACTTTTGTTTTGTCCAGAAGTAGAGGGTAAATTCTAGGAGGGAGGTGTTCCCCCATTTTATCTCAGTTTGAATGTTCATGATAAAATCATCCACAATGCCATGATAGACTCAGGTGCATCTCATAATCTCATGCCATAGGAAATTATGGAGAAAATTGGCCTAGAGATAGCTAGACCCTACAAATACCTGTACTCATTTGACTCCAGCAAAGTTAAATGTCTAGGCTTCATTAAAGATCTTTGTATTACTTTAGCCCATATACCAGCCAAGAGTCTAGTGATGGATATAGTGGTGGCTAACATTCCTCTTAAATATGGTATTCTTTTATCACGCTCATGAGGAGCCAAGATTTCAGGCACCCTCCAGATGGATATGACTTATGCTACCATACCAGTTTTTGGCCAACAAAGGAGATTGTATAGGGAGACTCTAATGAAATACATGGTGAGCAGTCATGAAAAGCCTCATAACTACCCCTTGTACTCTGTCCACTTTGACCTTGATTCATTTATTCTTTATAATGATGAAAATATTAATGAACAAGAGGAGTTGGCGACTCCACCTATCGATGAAACATTCCTAAATTCTCCCTGGTACACATATATACTATATTTCCTATTTTATTTAAATGCTCCTCCTGGTTTGTCCAAAACAAAAGCTAGATTATTGAAATTGAAAGTTGTAAAATTATGCATCCTAGAAAATGTTTTTTTACTGGAAATATTTTGGGTGCATATTTCTTAAATGTTTTCTTCAAGAATATGCAAATATGTTCATGAAATAATTCCATGAAGGGGATTGTGGAGGCCATCTATACTAGAAAACAACTGCTAATAAGATCCTTAGGGCCAGTTTCTATTGGCATACTCTCTTCCCATATATCCACAAAATGGTAGCTACCTGTCATAAATGTCAAATTTTTGAGAGAAAAAGAAATTTTTTTCCTCTGCCTTTACAACCAATCTCTATTGAAGCTCCTTTCCAACAATGGGGTTTATACTTCATTGGAGAAATCCACTCTTCCTCCTCTTCCTAGTATAAATGCATCCTTACTGCTACAAGATATTTTACCAAATGGATAGAGACCATTCCTTCCAGAACTGCTACTGACTCAGTGATTATCAAATTCCTTGAAGCCAACATCCTATCCAGATTTTTTTGTCCTAGGAAAATAATTACAGATAATGTTGTTGCTTTTAAGTCCAAGAAGATGGTGGATTTTTGCCACAAATATCACATTTATTTGGGGCGTTGAATAGATTATTACCCTCAGGTAATGGACTATCTGAGTCCTCCAACAAAAGCCTGGTAAAAATCATCAAGAATTTTTTGGAAGAAAACAATAAATATTGGCATAACAAATTGGTGCATGCATTGTGGGCTGACAGAATGACAACTAAGAAATCAATTGGCATATCACCATACCAGTTAGTCTATGGAATGGATGCATTTTTACCAACATCCTTAGGAGTGCCATCCATGAAACTCATTAAAGAAGTGCAAGCTGAAGAAATGATGTACAAAGAAGAATAAGCGAGACCATTCAGCTGCAACAGTCCAGAGAAGAGGTGTACAATATAACTCAGGTGGTGCAAGAAAATATTAAGAATATATTTGACAAAAGAGTAAAGGCAAATGATTTCAATATTGGAGATAAAGTGTTGAAATGGGATTCCAGAAGAGAAGATAAAGGTAAGCATGGCAAGTTTGACAACCTCTGGAAAGTCCCATACATTATTCATTCTTTCAGAGGGGATAATGCATTTTTCTTGCAAGATATGGATGAAACGGAGCTGTTTGAAGGTCATGTCAATGGAAGGAAATGAAAACATTATTTCTGCTAAAGACTTAGATTAAACTTTCATCATTGTAAATACCATAGTCCTACAATTTTCAAAAACCCATTAGAAAAGGTTGAAGCCTAAAGTGATGGCCATAAGCCTAGTTTGATAAGAAAATAAAAAAAGGGGGAAGAAAGAGATCATTCAAAATGTTACAGAGGAGAAGTATACAAGGCTACTGGTTTTAGTGTGCTTGGTAATTGTGTACTTCCTCTTTGCAAATTGTTCATGTTGTACATAGGTTTCAAATATTTAAAGGTATTTGCCAAAGAAAGATAAAAAGAAACAAAAGAATAAGTGAAGAGGGTATTTAAAAAAAAATGAAAAATAAAGCCCCACACAAAAAATAAATATTTGTGAAAGTGTTGCAAATCAAAGTGCTACTACTATCGAAAAGAGTTTTGTGCAAGTATACAGTCTAAGCATGATTGTACAATTTTTTAATTTTCTGCTGATAGGTTAGAAAATGAAGATTTTACAAACCATTTAATCTTGGATTATCAGTAGCTAGGTAGAAAATGACATTGGCTCAACAACCTAATATAAACCAATAGGAGAAATAAGGGATAGGTGATAGGTTAGAAATTCAAAAGAAAAAATGAGGTCAGGGTTCGCAAGCCTAAATGCACCCCAAAAGAAAGAAAATATATTAGAATTGTAGATTGGGTAGGTAGGTGTGCAGATGAGCTCAATAATTTTAACATTCTTCCAGTTTTCAGTTTCAGGTTACTTTTCAGTTTCAGGACCAAGTGTGTTCCAGACTTCAGTTTGCAGAGAATGTTGACTTCAACTTGAAGATTTCAGCCATAGAAGGTGTAGAAGACTAGGTTGCAGGATTGGGATTAGCCTAATGGATCAGGCTACTAGTCTATAGTGTTGCTGACACCTTCTAAAGGAGCTGCCATCCGCAGCTGGAGCCACTGTTAGACCCCTGCATTTTGTAGTATCACCAGGTGACTGATTATTTTCTCCTTAAAAAAATTTCGTATTGTACAAATATGTCAATATTCAAAATATTTTCTAAAGCAAGAATCAAAGGAAGTAGTTAAGGTAGAGAAAGCAGCAGAGAGGAAAGGAGAAGCATTAGACCATTAGAGAAGAAAAGGCAAAAGAGAAGTAGTTAAGGAAGAAAAATAGAAAAATCAGAGTCATGAACGTATTGGACAGAGTCGTGCACATTTGGGTTGAGTCGTGAAAGCAATGTGGGCAAGTCGTGAACGTGGGCAAGTCGTGAACGCGGGAAAGTTGTGAACGTGGGCAAAGTAGTGAATGATTCAAAGTATTCCACGAAAAACTAAGAAACGAACAAGCATAACCAAAGAAAAAAGGTCGAAAAGCCACAGCAAGGAAGCAGTGAGGACCATTGGATCTGGCAACGATTAACAACAAAGATTTAATCGCAATCGCATATCGCAAGTTTTTCAGGATAGGCGCAAGGGTAAATTTCAAAATAAGTGAAATGAGATATGCGATGAAATGGGACCCATTCACCTGCCACACTTCATTTTCATTCCATTTCCCTTAAAAAAATCATTAAACTTTACCTTTCTTCGCCTTTCCGCTTTATCTTTATACTTTTCCTTTTTCACTGCTATATCATTGTTTTACCTCCGCTTTTCATTATTCCCCAATTTCAATTAAAGTGGGGCCATTCTCCCTTACACGCCACCCTTCCCTCACCATCCATCGCATTTCGAAAATTACAACTTATTCCACTCTGCCAAACGTTACAACCTGTGATCTTCGATGTGCGATATCGCATCGCACAGTTTTTAACTTACCATTTGAAATGCCCACAATTTATTGTGTTTAACTTGTGATGCGGTTGGCCCCACCACAACAGCCCCGACCCCACTTCATAGCCATTTGAAATACATTGGAATACATTGAAATATCATATGAAACATCATAAACTTTACCTTGCCGCTGAAATCATTCGCCGCTTTATAACTCTGCCAATGCAGTGGGCTCCATCCTCCTTGCCACATCATCCTCGGAGAGCACAAATCGCATTTCGCATGTTTTAGTAGTTAAATTTCGATGCTTGTAAAAAAAAACTTAAAGTTTTCAATTTGTGAGTTGTGTTCGAGTCCCACCTTCCCTCCATGTCACCTCCTTTCTCCCCCCGCTTCACACTTCGCACCTTTTAGAGTTTCTCTCTACTATTTCATGTTAAATATTTGCAATTTGCGATGCAGTCAGTTCCACCTTACCTGACATGTCACTCCTTTCTCCCCGTGCTTCGCACTTCGAATATTTTAGAGTTTACTCCCCCACGCTTATAGATAAACCTTAAGATTTTCGATTGCGATGCATTCGGTCCCACCTTCCCTCCACGTCAACGCCCACATTGCATCACATCGTTGATTCCTTTTCTTATATTGTAAATTGAAAAACTTGCGAAATGTGATGCTGCTGCAGATGCGATGTGCCTCCAAGATAAAATCTAAACATTTTCGGGTCCAGGTAAATAAGTTTTTACGTTGTTTTTTTTATAAGAAGAGTTAAAACACAAAAAAAAAGGATTCGAGTAGAAAAAATACACCAAGGGTCGAGTCGAGCAAGGTGTTTTTGAAAACTTGTTATGTTATAACTGAAGAAACAGAAAAGGCAACAAACTCATCGGCATAGTCACTAATCAATGTAAAGTGGTTAGCTCTGCACAAGACTTAATTAACCAACGTTGATATTTTGAAAAGCAGGGCTAGATGTCAGAGCCATCATTCGTTGCCTCTTTGGGATCATCACGTGCCACCTTCAAGCCTACTTTTGATTTACGAAGGGCTTCCTGAGTTTTGCATTCTTGAAGAGTTACCAAAATTAATTCTACAGGCGGTGTTTTGTTAGAGATTTTCTTTGTTCGAGCCTTGCATGGCCACACTTTTCTAATTTCAGTTTATTTGTAATTAATGAAGTTTTCCAAAGTGAATTAGGGCAACCGACTCAAGTTTTAGTTAAATACTGCTAGAATTTTCATTATCAAGGGTTGGATATTGTTAGCCCCTGCATTGTAAGAACTACTATATTGGAGCATTGTAATTTTAGAGTTGTACATCAATAATCAAAGATCGTTTTCAGGATTCTTGAGTTGTGTTAAAATGGTGATGTGTTACTTATCTGTTCTAAATGTTTCTTTTGTTTTCCCTATTGTGCATCTGTTCATCTAATTGTAAATTAGAAATTTTAGATTAACATTTGTTGTCGGAGCACCTTAATTTTTTCTGCATTTACAATCTTAATGTTTTCTACTGAAGTCTGATTAAAGAATTCTTAACTTCTCTTTAGTCACTACTAAACCTTACTATTTATTTCACCTCTTAATTCATACAACTATAAATATCTGTTTAGCATAGTTAGCTTGCCCTGTGATGCTCTTGAACGTTGATGTGCCAATCCAACCTTTGATTCCATAGCCCAATGGAAGAGTCCCTGCAGACGTGCTCATCCAACCAACCCAATCAATCAAAAACAACCAATACTACGATCATTGTAACTAGCCTAAAATCAACATTCGTGATATTAAATATAAATCCAAATCAAAGATAGAGAGAGCCCTCTCTAATTCTAGGAAGGCTAGGTCCTGGACTCCACAGTGGTTTGATGTTGTCCTCTGTCGTTTGTTCTTTCCAATATTACAAATTATAGAGTGCTAACAGATTGACTGAATTTAGGGCTTGAAATTAGGGTAGCATAGGTTTCCAATTCAGTAGGAGCATTATAATGCAATTTCCTACTGCAACAGGTGTGTTATGATGCACTTCCTGAAAGGACATGGAGTGTTACTTCTTAAAAGAGAATAAATACAAAAAACCTTGGGGTGGAACCATGGATTTGACCAAGGTATTCTTGTGCAGAAGGGTGTGCAATATCTATTTGATCCCATCAAATTTTACCACCAACAAATCCCATGGAGTTTCCTGTATTGACAAGGAAAAGTGGCTATAAAAAGGTAATTAATTAGATCAACTTAGTGTTCATT
This sequence comes from Pinus albicaulis, assembly GCA_034641835.2. NCBI lineage: Eukaryota > Viridiplantae > Streptophyta > Pinopsida > Pinales > Pinaceae > Pinus > Pinus albicaulis. The sequence goes on along the minus strand of CM076581.1, from coordinate 1,421,351,814 downwards.
TTTCATTATTTGTGGTCTAGAATAGGTGATTGCACTAGGGTTCCTGAAGGATTCTCAAATCGAGTCTAGAATTGAGAGATATGAAAGTGTAATGGAGGAAAAATGGATCTGATTTTTTAATTTTTGAATTTTAGGTGTAATGGAGGACAAATGAATTTTCTTATTAATGTTCTAAATTCCTAATACTTGGTCTAAACAACGGAGGATAAAATGGCATCCACAGATATAACTAGAATGATCTGAAGGATATTAATCAAGTTTTCTTTGTTATTGCTCATAATATTTTATGCATATTATTGTGTTTTTTGAGTTTTTCTAAATCCTAGAGTTTCCCTATACTAATTTACATCATATTAGTTCCTAAGATATGATTAGTGAAATTACAGGAGTGGAATCACATTAATTGTTTTACATAGAAGGATCAGATGCATATTTTTTACAGAGATTATTATAACGGTTTTGGAAAAGTTAATGACTTAATGAACTCCATATGTTGCTGATCTTGATGACTTGTCTCATTTTTTTGTATTAGATAAGGATATATATTGAATTATTATAGGGGTCCATAGGTTTTTCATAGATCAGAGCTAAGCTAATGGAAGATACTTATTTTACAGATTATATAGCATGAAAAAATTAGTAACATAGCTTTATTTAACATGGTTTGTAGATACTACTTGTCTTGTCTACATATATAGATCATGATTTCTATGCTTGGGATTGACATAAGTTTTGTGGCTTGTATTGTGACTATCATGAGGGTGTTGTAGAGATATTTATATACTCTTAACCTTGTATGCTGCAATGACAGAGAGACTTTTCATTAATTAACTTATATGTTGGATTTACCCTTGTTTCTTAATGGCATTGCATGTTGTTAAGATGTATTGTTGATTAGAAATTGGGCATAGTGAATGAATGAATATGCTAACAATGACTTGATGTTTTATGCATAGATCCATTATTAGTGAAGCTTTGTAGTCATGAACTTGTTGCTTTATTAGAGATATAATAATATATGCAAGAAAGAGGTTGTTTGTAGGGGGTATACTCATGATATGTACACTATTAATTTAGTTTCTTAGCATATGTACTTGTATCTCATAGTGAATGGATACTGGATGATTTTCATCAGATATGTATCACAAATAATTATATGGTTTTTGATGTCATGAATATATGTTGTTGTTTTTCATTGATGAATAAGAGCTTATTGCAGAGTTCGAATCCCAAATTGGAGACTTCATGATGATGTTGTTATGTGCCAAAGTGATTGGTTAATGATTTCTTGATGTGCTATTTTCTTATTGATACTAATGTACTAGTTGAAATATTTTGATGTGTATTTGGTTAGAGGCATATTGTGATTTGAGTTTTCTATTGTTTGTATTATGTAGAGATAGGCTTGAAAGCGATGTTGAATATTTTAACATGTCTTGTTGAAATGTATGGTGATGGTTTCATTGAGTTAATTGCAGAGTTATGAGGGATCTAGTTGTATCTTATATTCAAATATGATTTTGGTATTGTTGATTTTTGATTTGTTGTTGATGATATATGAGTATGGGAAAAGAGTTTGGAGTGGTATTTGATAGTGTTGATTCGTATTTTAATGACTTACTGAGTAGATTTGTTTGTTGAGTGATTTATTGTAGAGAGGTTTTCGTATTCAGTTATTCAGTTTGAACATAGTAGTTTATCTGGATCTAGTTATAAAATTGGATGAAACATGGTCAACCTGCAGGTTTTTTAGTCATGTTTGAGTTAGGTGGATCTATTGTGAAATATTCTGAAACAAGGTCCATAAAGGGATTTATGGTTGGAGCTCTTAGTGAGGGAGTGGTAGCTTCCTTCAAATGGTAACCTGTAAACTTAATTAGGAAGTAGTAGCTCCCTTATAGTTGTATCTAGAAAAAGAAGAGGAGGTAGTAGCCTCCAACAAGTAGGAGCCTATGAATTGGTAATAGTTTGTACCAGTTTAAGATGTAATTAAATACTTTATTAATTATAATAAGAATACAAAGACAACAACAATGATGGTTTTTCCCAGTTGGGATTTCCACCTAAAAATGAGGTGTCCCTATGTGTTTATGTGTTGAATTATTATGAATTTAGGTTTAATGATGTTCATGTCTTACTGAATATTCCTAGATCTATTTCATAATGTGGTACTAATTAAATAATTATTCAGATAAATTTTAAAATGAAAGCATAAACTAATTCACTGTAATTCCCCGACCCTACATTTACCTAATTTCACTGGCTTTCTCGGGTAAATATGAGACAAATATTTTCTATGACATGAACCAACCTCCTAGCTCCAATTAAGGAAGTGGGACCTACAAATGATACTCATTGAACACAAATTAATGTCCTACAAAGCTTATAGGACACTTAGGGGCCAAAGAACCACCCCAAGTGACCAAACCCTGTGTTGGATTTCTTTTTCACTGACCTAGACTCCCAACTGCATGCATAAGGCTACATGAGTGTGGTCTTGACCCTCCAACTACATGAAAAGTCCTTCCTAAGTGTGGTTGTAACCCAAAATCCTCATTTCAAAGGGTGCAGTCTCGAGATATAAGCCAAAATTCCAATCCAACCTCCAGACCACTACCTATAACTTCCTAAGACTTTACAAAATGATAAATGACTTGAAGATAATGCTAAACATACAAAACTTGAACAAGGATTTGACCTAACCAGGCCTAACCATGACATTCATTTCTTCAAACATATGGTGAACATGTAAACTACAAGTCATGAATGCATATCTGATTATAGGAGTTTGAAACTTATTTGACAATCACCAAGAAGGTCTAATGCCCTCTCATAATAGTTGCAATAACATTTTTTAGCCCATGCATTCAGTAACCATTAAATACTTATCAAATCATGAACAAGACATAGCTAGAGTACATTGAAAATCCATACCTATACCATCATATACCCATATTATTAACCATGTCATAATAATCATAAAATTACCATAATAACAAGTGTAAGTGCTCATATATTACAACAAGAAAATAGCTCCTATTAAATTATACAAAATCCAACCAAGTTTGGTACTTCCACGTACCACTTGACCATATATTGGGTTGAAAAAAATATTTATTTCAATCAACCACACCTATACCATATTCCAAGCATGAATGTGGGATCTCAAGACATAAACAACTAGGGCTTCCCAAAGATTAAATTGTTACACCATTTTTTGGTCATCTAACCTGTTACTATTAGATGGACCAAAGTACACTATGTAAGACCAATTTTACCCTAGGTAAAATTGCTTTCACTATGAAAAATAACTTAGTAATCCTTATTTATTAAGTTGTTTATGGTCTAAACAGGAAACCCCATGAGGAAATATTGAATAAATCCATATTTTTTTTATTTTCCTCAAGGAATAATTAGTTAAACAACAGTTTAATTAATATTCATGGTCATATTTAACCCAAAATAGGAAAATTAATTAAAAAAATAATTATTTATCTTATTATTTTCTAGGAATAATTATTTAAACCTTATTTAAATAATATTTCTTGTTAAATTTGACTAAATCATTTTTTAAATAATTGAATAAATCAGTATTTATTTAATTATTACTCAACCACATCCTTAAAATAATAAATAAATCATTTATCTATTTATTATTTACAAATAAAGGATTTGACCAAATTCAAATTCATTTTCCCTCCAACAAATATAATAAAATATTCCATAAAAGTTGGATCTAGATTTGGTTAATAATATTCTAATTATGCACCAAGATCTAGACTAACTCAATATTTTGTTATAAATAAAAGGGATTTTCCATTCACTCACTACCTTTTGTTGCCTAAAGATCACTCTGGATCTATACTTTTGGTCTGGCTTTGATCCTCCATCATTGTCATATTTTGCTACCATTTTTCTTGTGAGCTCCCTTTGAGTTCCATTTTTTGTCTGGGTTTTCTACACCATCAAGAGAGAGAGATCTTAGATCTGAAGTGCTAAGGGATACAAGAACCCATCCCATTGATGGGAACTGGTAACATCATTCTATGTTCCCTTCCCAAGTGTCAAAAATACAAAAATTCTTTAAAAACATTCTTGTCTTGTCTATTGGATGCATGGAGCAACTTTTTCTTTTATTTAATGCTTAATGTATTTTACTACATAGATCTATATTTTGTAACATTTATCTTGGTCAACTAACTGCAGATATAAATAAATTGGCAGTCATATTTGATGCTAGGGTTGTTTTTTATGCACAGCTAAAGTGAGCTTTTTTCATACACTTGCGATTAGAATTCATCTTAAAAACTGGCGAATCCACAAGGATTTACGATTATGACCTCTGTCATTTTTCAGATTCCTGCAAGACCAGCTGCATCAAACCTTAGGATTTTCTTCAACTTATTTTTTTTCTTTTCTTGATGTTTTTTTTAACCTATAAAAGCATAAAACATTAAAAATTCTAACTTTCGTGTTTTTTCGGACCTATTGCGCAGGTGACTGGCATCAGCCGCAACTGAGATGAAATTTTTTTCTGAAACCTGCTCCCAAGAGTGCCGGAAGTGCAGGTCGCACGTTTTGGGCCAAAACCTGTGACCTAGACCTTAAGGGCACAGAAAACAACCCTAAACCTGCGACCTCTACAGAAATTAGGTCAGAAACTGCGACCTGAAATTTTTGCGAGAATTTTTCTGAGATTTTTCTGGGTTTGTCTGGGCCTCTGTTCAGGGTTGTCTGACCTCTGTCTCCACCTGTTTTGGACCTGTAATTGCTCTATTCTACTCATAAAAGTGGGAAACTAGCCCCCTAGGGCTTCAATACCCTCCAACTTTCTAGGAGGAGTTTTAGCTGTAGCAGGTCATCTGAAATTTCAGTGTGTTTAGCCATTTTTCAGATCTGATCCCTTACCTTTAGATCCCTTTCATATTGGTTATTCATCCATCCAAAAAAACTCCTTTTAGTTTTGTTTGGGTATTCCTCTAGGGTCCCCTTCGTTTCCCTCCAGGTTGTAGCCTTTCACCACCTCATTTGCAGCAATTTTCCCTCTGATTTCTTGATGCTTTCTACACCTATTTCCAACATATCTAACCTTTAAATCATTTTCCCTCCCGAATTTAGATCTATTGGCTATTTTGGTGTGTTTTGACTATATTTTTACCCACCTACAAACTATTTGTTGAGAGGCGCACCTCCTTGGGTTTAGGTTAATGCATAATTAGCTGTTTATTTTCCATTATATTCAGTTTCATTTACCGTTATCTGCAAATTTATTTACAGCTATACATCACACTTTTTCTTTTTCTCTACAAATGTCTGGGTTTAAAAATTAAAATTTACACACTTAACACACACACTCTAAGTGAAGAAGAGCCTGGTGTAGAAATGTTATAATATGCATGTATATTACTGGACTCCCCTGATCTAAAAAATTAACTTATGTTAAATACATAATCCTTCCACTTATTTCTTTGTGGAAATTAAATCGCCAATTGCAAAATGCACATGAAGCAAAATCATCACACATAAACATAGATGTTTAACAGGAAAAATTAAAGCTAAAAACCCCAACTATAATATATTATGTATATCAATGGATCATGTAATAATATCATACAAATATTAGTACATCAAATTCTCAGTACAATCAACAATCATTACACATTGTCATGCAGAAATTTACATATCTATGCACCAATTTCTTGCCTCCTGACAGCCTGCCTCCACTACACAATCCCTACTGAGGAAGACCCCTGAATGAATTCGAATTGGCCTTGCCTTGACTACGCAATCCTCATTGTCATCTCCAATGTGTGTCAGATGCATTGAATGCATCACTATAGTCACAACAGATAGTCCATCTCACCCTTTCACCTATCTCTCCACTGGGTCTCCACTGGTTAACTGTTGTATTTTTTCAGTTGCAAGTAAGTCTCTAGTTGTGAATTAATTAAATAATTAATTCACTAAACTCTCACTAGTGTTTCTTCAGTTAGAACTAGATACAACGAGCACAACTATGTTTAACTCACTTAACTGAGTTAAACTAAATAACAACTCACATAAATAATCTTCCAACTCTGTCACAACTCTGCCCCTTTAGTTCTAACTAAGTCCTCCATGCATGAGTCACCAACTACCCTAGGAATTGCGTAATTCCTTCAGCCCACTGATTTTCCAAATATTTTCACTAAAATAAAGTGCTCCAAGATAATAAGTTGATATTTATTGTCGGATTATTATTAAGGGATAATAATAATCGACATGCATATATTTTTAGATTAGCGATCTAGAAATAGACTTTGCCCAATCTTCTAAAAATAGAATCTCATCTGTTTTTCCAACTTGATCAACCATCAACAAAAAGCATCCTGCAACTTATAGAATATGCTCACCATGTCTAAAAATAGACATACACCTAAAAATAGCTTGCGGGCCCCACTTAGTAAAGGTGCTTAATTTCCACTAAGCTCATCCTCTTGTTGAATATCAAAACTCCCTCTCAACAAGATAGGGATTATCCTTCACCCCAATCCTACCTCTATGGTATTCAAATTTTCTCCTGGTGAGCACCTTCATCAGAATATCTGCATCCTCATCTTCTGTAGGAATGTACTAAAGTAACATGATCTTCTTCTGCACACAATATCTGATATGATGATACCGGATATCTATATGCTTAGATCTATCATGAAACACAGGATTAATTGAGAGTTTAATGCAACTCTGATTATCACAATGTATCACTGTAGGATCTAAATGAGAACCGAAAAAACTGACCAGGATCTTCCTCATCTAGATAGCCTCACATGCAGCTTGACTTGATGCCATATATTCTTCTTCCACTGAAATGAGCACCACGAATATTTGTTTCCTATTGTACCAATAAACTGTTGTAGATCTGATATTGAAAAACCCTCTTGATGTGCTCTTTCTATCCATTGGGCTGCCTGCTCAATCTGCATCCATGAAGCCATGCAACTTCACCTCATCTGCATGTCTGTACCATAAGACATACTTAGATGTGCCCCTGAGATATCTCAGCACATGCTTGCCTGCCTTCCAAAATATCTTGGTACACTTAACCATCACTTGAATAAGCTGGTTCACCACATAGCATATGTCCGGTCTTGTATAAACTAAATACATGAGTGAACCCACCAACTGTTGATAGACAGTAGCATCCAATACCTCTACCAATGTAGCATCCTCTTTCCTCCAATTTCCTAGAAGAGGAGTATACATTGGCTTGCATTCCTGCATGTGAAACTTACCAAGTATCTCTCGAGCATACTTGCCTTGAGACACAAATAGTTCACCTTCTCGCTGCCATATTTCCAATCCAAGGAAATAATGAAGGAGGCCCAAATCCTTCATCTCAAACTCCTTTGCAAGGTTTTCCTTGCATGAGTGTATCAACTTCTCATCACCCATTAGTATTAAATCATAAACATAAAGAACAATGATTAAAAGCTTACCCTCCACCACAATTTGGTATAGGTTTGCATCCGCCTCACTCATGGTGAAGCCAAGTCCAGTGAAATAGTTGTCGATCCGTGTGTACCAAGCACGGGGAGCTTGCTTCAGCCCATACAATGCTCTTTTCAGTCTACACACATGCGACTCACTGCTAAATATCTCAAATCGTTCAGGCTTCTCAATGTACACTTCTTCCTCAATGATCCTATTAAGGAACTCAGTCTTCACATCCATCTGATGAATGTGCCAACCCATCTGCATTGAGAGAGAAAGGATGGTCCTTATGGAAGAATACTGTGTGACAGGTGCAAAATTTTCTTCATAATCAATCCCCTCAATCTGTGAGAAGCCTCGAGCAAAAAATATTTCCTTATACTTCTCGACACTCCCATTAGCAGCTTACTTTACCTTGTAGATCCATCTTGAACCTACCACTGATTTACCAACTACCCTTGGAACAATATCCCAAGCATTGTTTCTGATAATGGAGTCATACTCCTCCACCATGGCATCTACCCATGTGGGCTCCTGCACTGCTTCCTCGAAGGAATATGACTTTGTCACTACACACTTGCTCATGAGAGCCATGTATCTAGTGAATCGGTCATGTGACTATCTCTATCTGTGTTGTGATGTAGGGACTCCTACATTCTGTGCCGCATCAAGCTTCAACCTCTCATCTTTTGTGGTACGCCTTCTTCCTATTTTGATGTTTGGCTCTGCATGAGTGGACTCCTCCAGTCCATGATCCTCCTCCTGTGGCTGATCCACATCTTGAGGCTCATCTTTGGGAACAAGAAGTTCCTCTTCTACATGCAAGTGTAGCTCCCTCTCAACCTAAAACTTCACGGTTTTCTCCTCATTGAATTTTATATCCCGTCACACCACAATCATCTGAATATTTGGCAAATACACAATAATTATGGGGTGTTTTAGTGTACCCCACAAATATCCCAACTTCTGCAGTTAGCTCTAGCTTCTTCCTTGCGTCCTTTGTCACATGAATGTAAACAGATGAGCCAAAAAATGTCAAATGAGAAATATCAGGCTTCTTACCAGTAAAAGCTTCTTCAGGTGTACTCATTCCAAGTACTCTATGAGGACAATGACTTTGCATATGAACCGCAGTGTTGCATGCTTCCACCCACAAGTGCATCGGTAGGCCCTGGTCATGCAGCATAGCTTGTGCTGCACCCACGATCGTTCTATTCTTCCTCTCCATGACCCCATTCTGTTGTGGGTTATGAGGCACTATGAGTTCTCTTAAAATTCCTTCTTTTCTACAGAAGTCTTTGAATTCGTTCGAGATATATTCACCACCATTATCGCTCCGTAGAGCCTTCACTTACTTCCCCAACTCCTTCTCCACCAATGCTTTAAACTCACAGAACTTTGAGAATGTTTCACTCTTCTTATGCATGAAGAAGATCCAACATATACGAGAATAGTAATCAACAAATATAACATAATACCTATGTTTTTTTGTTGAAGCAACCGAGAAAGGTCCACACACGCCTTTGTGAATTCTCTCCACGATCATCAAAGCATAGTTATCCTTCTCATGAAAGGTGGTCTTCACAAACTTACCCATAGTAAATCCCTTGCACTAATCTGATTGCACAAGAGTACCCTTGGGAATTACAATATAAATATGCTGCAAAATCTTCAAGGCGCCATGGTGAAGATGGCCCAATCTCCTGTGCCATAATTTTCCCTAATCTCGGCTCACCACTTCTTCTGCTTTTCCCATCATTGCAGCGCAACCATCTACCTCTAGCTTGTAGAGATTCTTAACTCAAATCCCTATCCTCTTGGTTTGACCCATTGTTTTATGTCACAGGAAAGCTTTTCCCTCACTGAAAACAACGTCATAATCTCTATCCTCCAACATCGCGACCGAGACCAAGTTCTTCTTTTAGATGTTGTGTAACCAGCTCCAAAAAGAGAAGAAAAGAGATATCAACGCCTTAGAAATGAGCCACTTCGAGGGGGAAACCTCCAATACATTATATAAATGAACAATTCTTGGATGATACAATTTACAAAACCTCCTTTCTATATATAGGAGTCCATGGGGCCATAATGTAATCCTAGTGGGCCACAATGTAATCCTAGCCGACCTAACAATAATAATTTAAGGGCACAATAATAACAAAATGGGGGTTACAAGGGTACAATAATAACAATAAGGGGGGCTATATTAACATACTAAGGGGCTACACTATTAATATAGGGACTTAACATGCCCCTCTCTTTCAAACAAGTGTTGTCCTCAACGCTTGATTATTTCTTGATGCTTCTGTATAAAATTCTCATCCTCCCATGTGAAATATTTTACAGGAAAGTTCTTCCACTTGCTGAGATACTCTGAAATTGATTGTACTTTTCGAGTTCTTGTTTCTATGACTTCTTCATAACTTCTTTCGATGTGATGTTGATCTTCCTGTTGTTTCATTAGATTCTGCACCAAAGTTGGGTTATCCTTTGAGAGTTGGAGAACTTGTTGTTGATGCTCGATGTGATATTCCATTAATTTATCATCCATATTTGCTATTATTTGATCCTTCAAACCATCCAACTTAGCCTCCATTTCTGCTTTTAAACCATCTATTTCATCTTCAATTGCTCTTCGTAATATTGAAACTTGTTGCACTTGGTACCGTAATTTTGATATCTCATATCGTAATTCTTCCTCCTCATGCGTCATAGTATAGCTTTCTGACAGCTTAATGGGTATGGAATTATTTTTTGGAGGCATAATATAACCCATTACTGACAAAAATTCTAAAATATGCCCTTGGAATCAATTCAAATTGATTCTTCAAAATTTATGCAATTCGGAAAAAAATACACACCTTTTACTAGCTTTTAGGAGCTCGATATTGAAATTGAATTATCTCTGTAGTTGAAAATCTTCGATATCTGAAATTCAGCCCTGTAGTAGATCACTGAAGTTTATTTCAAATGCCACAGGTCTGACCTGATTTTGATTCTCCAAGACAAAGTTGTGTCCAATCTCCCACAATGACCTAATTCTGGACTGGTTCAGTAGAGCGAACTTGTACGACTTGCCACGTGTCACTGTTTTTTCCTTTGTCTCTAAAATTGATAGCGAAGAAACTACAGGCTGTGTACTTGTGACCACTTTTGACGGCACTCCAATCCAATCTTCAGAGAGAGAGTTATTGAACTTTTCCCACGATCACCTCCTTGAGATGAAATTCAGGAGCCTGAAAAAGCACTACCTTCCACAGATCATATCTCCAAAAATATTGCGAACCAAGTTCTGAAATTTTTTGACGACTTTCCTCAGGATTTCAGCTTCGCACCATATGAATTTCAGACTCTGACCCTTCGTAAAAAAAATTTATAGCGCAAATTCCACGATGACCTGTTTATGAGCCTGAAAAAATACCTAACTTCCACAGATGATATCTCCTCAAATATTGCGAACCAAGATCTGAAATTTTTAGACAACCTTCCTCAAGATTTCAGCTTCGCACCCTAAAAATTTCAGCTTCTGAAGCTTTGTAGAAAAAAATTTATAGCGAAAATGCCACGATGACCTGTTTGGAGCAGCGAAACCCTAGAATCCCAAAGCTCTGATACCAAATGTTGTGTAACCAACTCAAAAAGAGAAGAAAAGAGATATAAACGCCTTAGAAATGAGCCACTTCGAGGGGGAAACCTCCAATACATTACATAAATGAACAATTCTTGGATGATTCAATTTACAAAACCTCCTTTCTATATATAGGAGTCCATGGGGCCATAATGTAATCCTAGTGGGCCACAATGTAATCCTAGCCGACCTAACAATAATAATTTAAGGGCACAATAATAACAAAATGGGGGTTACAAGGGTACAATAATAACAATACAGGGGTTACACTAATAACAATAAGGGACTATACTAGTAATATAGGGACCTAACATAGACCTGGAACATGCATAACATATTTCAATAGAAATGGTTTACCTGACTCCCTCTCAAAGGTAATGGTTCCAATGTTGGTCGCATTGTATCTACCATCATCGCCCATCTCTATATGAATTTGGAGATCTTTCTCCTCCAAGTCACTAAACAACTCCTTGTCTCCTGTCATGTGGAAGGAAGCACCACTATCAAGATACCACACCGATCCCATTGCGCTTGAAACCAAGCATGTGATCAAAGAGAAATCAAGTTCAAATTGTGAGGCTAAGGCCTCACCTGCTGCAGCTCTAGCAGCCTTCTTGTTATTATTTTTCTGTGGCAAGCTAGTGGCAAGATGCCCATGTTTGTGACAGTGAAAATACTTCACCTTGGACAAATCCAGATTCTTGTCATTAGCCTCGGATTTTGGATGGGATTTATTCCCCTTCCCTTTCCTTGGCTTAGCAGCCAAAGCACAATTTACTTCATCATCATTCTTCAATGAAGAGCCATCCCTGGTACTTCGCCTTATCTCCTCCTGCACTAGATCCGACCAAAGTCGCTCCCAATCTAGCAGTTTCTTTTGTATATTGACAGAGTCCTGATAACTGTGCCAACTCTTCGGTAACCCAAGGAGAGCCAAGCTCACCAAGTCATCATCTACAACTGTGATTTCCATACTCCCTAGCTCATCCCTACATTGGACAAACTTCGTGAGATATTTTGGAATACTGTCGCCTTCTCCATTTTGATTTTTTTGAGCTTATCTTTCAACGCCAACTTCCTATGGTCGCTGCTGCTTTGGAAAAAATCTCTCAAAGCCTTCCACAATGCAAATGGAGTGGCTTTCCCTTGAAGGCTTGACACAATATAGTCCTTCACACCTTCCAACAGAATTCCTATTTTCTTTGCTACCTTCTTTTTCCATGCGTCAAGTAATGCATCATCGCTAGAAGTAGGCTTAGGAACATCACTATCGATGAACTCCTTTAGACCATTATCTTCAAGCACCACCTACATCCTGTCCTTCCAAGCTATGTAGTTCAAGCTACCCTCAAGGGCATACTCCAACTGCAACCCATTGAAATCCATTTCAATGAATACTCAACTGTCGCACCAAGAAATTTCTACAGCAAATTCGAATTGTCCACCAGCACAAAACTCAGCACCGCTTCAAGATTGCAATCTTCAGTGATTAACACTTCTCTAATACCATGTAGAAATTATAAAAGATGCATGTATATTACCAGACTCCCCTGATCTAGTAAATTAACTTATGTTAAATACATAATCCTTCCACTTAATTCATTGCGGAAATTAAATCGCCAATTGAAAAACACATATGAAGCAAAATCAATCGCACATAAACACAGTTGTTTAATAGGAAATCTTAAAGCTAAAAAACCCAAATATCATATATTATGTATATCAATGGATCATGTAATAATGTCATACAATTCTTTGTACTTCAAGCTCTTAGTACAATCAACAATAATTACACACAGTCATGCAAAAATTTGCATATCTATGCACCAATTTTTTGCCTCCTGACAACCTGCCTCCACTACGCAATCCCTGTTGAAGAAGACCCTTGAATGAATTCGAATTGGCCTTGCCTTGACTACGCAATCCTCATTGGAATCTCCAATGTGTGTCAGATGCATTGAATGCATCATTATAGTCACAACATATAGTCCATCTCACCCTTTCACTTATCTCTCCACTGGGTCTCCACTGGAACTGACATGCAAGTAGTTAACTATTTTATTTGTTTAGTTGCAAGTGAGTCTCTAGTTTTGAATTAATTAAATAAGTAATTCACTAAATTCTCACTAGTGTATCTTCAGTTAGAACTAGATACAACTAGCACAACTGAGTTTAACTCACTTAACTGAGTTAAACTAAATAAAAACTCCCATAACTACTCTTACAACTCTGTCACAACTCTGCCACTTCAGTTCTAACTGGGTCCCCCATGCATGTGTCACCAACCCCCCTAGGAATTGCGTAATTCCTTCAGCCCATTGATTTTCCAAATATTTTCACTAAAATAAAGAGCTCCAAGAGAATAAGTTGATATTTATTGTCAGATTATTATTAAGGGCTAATAATAATCGACATGCATCTATTTTTAGATTAGCGATCTATAAATAGACTTCGCCCAATCTTCTAAAATTAGAATTTCATCTATTTTTCCAACTTGATCAACCATCTACAAATAGCATCCTGCAACTTATAGAATATGCTCACCATGTCTAAAAAGAGACATACACCTAAAAATAGCCTGCGGGCCCCACTTAGTGAAGGTGCTTAATTTTCACTAAGCTCATCATCTTTTTGAATATCAACACCTAATTAACACCGCCAGGGAAATACTATAACATTGTAATCAATTGATTCTGCACCTTTCTGCCCTTGTTTCGACATTGTAATCATTTGATCCTGCACCTCCTTTCCCTTGTTGGTCTCTCTTCCCTTTGTGCATTGTTTGTGCTTTCATCATTGGACCCCCAAGGCATTTATCTCAAAGACTTCTTGGCCTTCATCCTCAGTTTCCCTTAGGAAGACTTACTCCTCCACGTATTATTCGAGTTTTTCCTCCACCGAATCCACATTCTGACTCCTCTTCTGGTTCATTGCATTCCCCTTCTAGTTCCATCCCTGGTTCTCCCCCTTTCACCTTCACCATGTCTGGTTTAGGACCTAATGCTGGTGCTAGCCCCAGCCCTAATGCTGGGAATACTACTAGTGGGACTGCAACAAGAACTATCCCAGCTTCTCCCTTGCTCCCCTATATGGCAGGCCTCATTCTTCCCAATTTTAACCAGTTGATCAATGACCCCATATGCCATGACGTTGGTTGGCCTACTATGCCAACCAAGCTCCCTTCTGACATCCCCAACTTTGAAGGTCTTTCTGGAGAAGATCCTATAAACCATGTTCGATCTTTCCACATGTGGTGTTCATCTAACTCCATTACCGATGACTCTGTCAGTCTTTGGTTGTTCTAGTGTGATCTTACTAGAGAATTTCTTAAGTGGTATGTTGATCAGGCCTCCTCCTCTCATACCACCTTTCCGACTCTTGCACGGGCTTTTCTATCTTACTTCCAACTTTCCCTTCATTATAACACTAGTATCAAACTTTTAACTTCTTTCCGTCAATCGTCTGCGACCCGCCTATCCGATCATGTCCAGGAATGGCAGAGAAGAAAGAGCCTATGTTGAGCCCCTAAATTTGAAGACCGCATCTACATGGATTGGTTCCTTAGATACCTTTTTCCTACTATGGGCAAAGATGTCGCATCGAATTTCCCTCAGACCGAAGAAACGACTCTCCATATTGCGTTAAAATATGACCTGATCTACACACAATCTAGTTATGATTATACCATCTTACCTGATCTCCCTAGATTCGGTGGTGCCAAGGCACCGGGGGCATCCCATGCCGATGACAGTATCGTTGGAGCTCTTTCTCATCCATACGCTCAGCCTCCCATGGGTTATGGTTTCCCTCAGGGAGGGGCCAGCTCCTCCAACACTTTCCCCCCTCCTGGTAGCATGTATCTAGAATGCGACATGCCTTCTCCATTTTCCCAACCTATTTACCATAATTTTTCCCAACCTCCTTATTATCTGTATCCATAGCCTCGTGATCCAGCTCCTCCAACATTACAACCCCTACCTCCCTTGCCTTCTCAACCCCCGCAACAATAGCCACCACCCCCCTAGGGACAGGTGTATGCACAGCAGGGCGCGACTAATCCTCCTAATTCCAAAAATAAGAGGAAAGACACCCAAAATCAATCTACCCCCAGTAATCCAGGATCCAATCCCCAAGGGAATGCGCCTAACACCACTAACCAGCAATAGGGCACTCAGCCCAAACAAGACAGGCATGTTCGCACGAATAAGCCTTGTTCATGTTACGGTGTCTATGGTCATTACACCCATGATTGTCCTCTTTTACCATATATGCATCAGATGTGGGAGAGTCAAGTAGCATCGCGAGGACAACAAGCCTCCCCTTCCATTCCTCCCAATGTTGCGCGTAGCCAACTGACTCTGTTTACCAATCCTTTCCCTCAGTAAGGATTCGTGGCTACCCAACCACCTGAAGGTCAGGCGACCACTCAACCTCCACCATATGGTACCTCTGATTACCATATTCTCATGATGAACTCTTACCAACCCATTACCATTGACCTCAACCTTCAGACTAGGTCCCGTCAGTACAACAAGTCTCCCGCTACGTATGGCCCCAAGCCCCCTTCTTCAGGTTCTACAGAGCCTCTTTCGACAACCAATGGTCCTTTACATATCCCTCAGCCTAAGGCAGAGGTTCATACCAAGATCCCCAAGGGACTATTATGCTAAAACACTGCTTCTGGAAAAACTACCCATTTGTATAGTATAGTAGATGATTTGGCGCAATATCCTACTACCATCACAATGCTGGAAATCCTCCAGTCGTGCCCTTTACAATGAAAATCTCTACTAACTGCCATGGGCGCTGTAGATGATCATTTGATTGTCTTCGATGTTGACCAGTAAGAACATCCTCCCTTCCTGCTTCCGTCGCCTTCCAAATCCCTGTCAAGATCTGGAATGCCAACGTCTCCCATTGTATCATTGATGAGGGGGCAACCACCTGCGTGATGTTCGCTTCGGTTTGGAAGCAACTCGGATCACTTGAGTTGGCCCCTTCCATTCTCACCCTCTGAGTGTGGGATGGCCACTCTTCCCAGCCCATTGGCATGTTCCGTAATTTTCCTATTACTCTTGCGGGCAAGACTATTTTCATTGACGTA
This sequence comes from Pinus albicaulis, assembly GCA_034641835.2. Lineage (NCBI taxonomy): Eukaryota > Viridiplantae > Streptophyta > Pinopsida > Pinales > Pinaceae > Pinus > Pinus albicaulis. The sequence continues at coordinate 1,421,335,612 of CM076581.1, read as the reverse complement.
GAAGTCACTGATGCCCCCTTATATTACAACATTATATTGGGTCGTAGCTACACCTATGTGATGTATATTGTACCACCTGTGGTTCACCACAATATTTCCTTTCCCCATAATTGAAATATAGTCACCATTGACCAGCTGAAATATTACGAACCGAAGTCTCATACCTCCCCTGAGTCCATCATATCTTCGATGGCCAATAAGAAAATCATCGACCCCTTGACCAGTATCTCACCTAGAGTCTACAAAGACTCCTCTTTGCTTGGTTCATTCCCTATTCTTCCTCCTCCTGTCTCTAATCCCAGTTCATTGAATGTTTGCATGATGTAATCATCTCGGGCTTCCCTCAAGCGGCCCGCTTCGGCTAGTCAGCAGCCCCGCCCTCCACAACCTGGACCTAGCACTTTGACTAAGCCTTATGAACCCCCTCTTCCTAGCCCTTCACCTACAGCTGGTATCCATGAGCCTCTCTACCCTCCTGGCACAGTACCTCCTAGCCTTGACCATCTCAGATTTGTCCCGCCTGGCCATTACCCCTCTGGCCAGATACCGTTCCTAGCTCACCCTCCTGGAGTGTTCTCAGTACCTGTTATGGCTACCTTATCCCTTCCTAACCTGACCCTGGGGATCCTTGTCTGGTACATTGATCCCCCAGCCGCTACCCTGCCTGGTCATCCCAAACATTATCTTTCTTTGACCCCGGTTCAATCGTTCCCCATGACCCCTCCGTCTCCTACCGTGCCTTAGCCACCTCAACAGGAACCTTCTCTTGTTGCAACAGCTTCAGGTAAAGGGGGAAAATCTTGCAAGAAGGCACCTAAGGAAAAGGTTGCCCCGACTAACCCTGCTCATCCTCAGCCTCCAAATCCTTGTGCTTTGTGTGATGTTGTTGGTCATGCCACCCATCATTGTCCTGAATTGCATCGTATCAAGCCCATGGTTAATGTTGCATTCCCTGATTCTACAGTCCCTGAAGCCTTTGTTTCTTCCTTGACTCTAGCCAAGAACCCTAAGACTATTCACACCAACCAAACTTGTGCTTTGTGTGATCTCCATGGCCATTATTCCCACTGTTGTCCCCACCTCACACATTACCGTGCCTCTTTGGAGGTAATTCGGAGTACGAGATTGAACAAAACCAGTCTTCCTCTCCCATCCTCGCGCAGTATGCTTCGGGCCAGCTTGAGGATTTACCCTCTCCCATTGACATTCCCCCTCTTGATGTCGAGATGACAGAGCCTATAGCCACCATCCTCTACCTATCATCATTCATGAGATCTACTATGGAAGCTCCCTCTGAGACTTCCCCTTCTGTTTTGCTCGACCTCTCTTCAGCGATCACCTTGGGCACAACATCAGTGGATCCCTTATTTTCTTGTTCTTCCATCACCCCCTGTGACGATGCACATGTGAACATTTCTTCTCATGATGATGAGTCAGGTAAATTTTCCGCATCATGTGGTCTCCCTTCCTCTAGTCACCCCATCTTCTATTGTGATGATGACATCATGGAAGCCTTTTCCACCTTGGACTTCATCTTTCCCACCCATATGCGGGATGGCACCATCCGTGTTTATGGTGACTTTCATAGCCTAAGCACAAGCTCCCCCCAAGGTAGCTCCCATACACCTCCTACCTGTCGGTGTGCGGGTGGTCGGAATCCTACCCAGAGCACTCCCTCTAGCAGTGTTTGTTCGATTTCTACTTTGCGCTCAGGTTACCAGCATTTTTCATCATCCTCTATGTAGATAGCATTGCAAAAAATATTCTATATTGTCACTTAGCACATGCATTTAACACAAGAAAATAACATAAAACCATCAAAACGATGCATATCCCTTATATGTGTCGTATAAAATGTTTTAGAGTCATCAACTTTGACACATATGACATGCCCATAGATTTTTATAAAAACTCAAAACTGGGGGTACCACCTGCCCCTACACCTAATCACTATCTGGAGGATCCCAAATCAATGGCTCTGCTCCTATAGCTCATAGATCGTGCATCCCCTGTCTGGCCATCGCCATGCCCTGCATGACCCCTCGCCACTCCGAGGGTAGACCAACACATGGCTCTATGTACTGGTCATCCAAGTCTTGCCATCCACGCTCTGAAACAACGATTAGAAGCCTCTCACATCTACAACTGATGTCCTCTAGGAGGGTTGTTGCATCCTCATCTTGCGGTGCTATCAATCCACTAGGTCCTACAACTCCTAATACTGCAGGTCATCCCATATACCCGGCCAGTTTTACAGGTGCTTTATCTACATAACAAAAGTGAAAGAATCAGCACCATATAGAATATTCTGAAACTTTAAAATGCACATAAAATATTAGCAACTTGTTACTTACCATCGGGCCTCCATACTCGACTAGGTGGAAATGGCAAGTCTGGGTCCCCACGATAACTCATCCCACTATAGGGATAGTCGTCTATGTACAATGGCATATGATCCCAATGAGAAAAGAAATTAGGTGGGAACACCCATCCGACCGCCCCAACTCCTCCTTTGCACAATATCTACCCCCACCAGCATATCCTGGGCTCCCTCAGGCCCCCATCCTGGATCTGTATACGAGGTCGAAGTGTGAGGATCTTCTCAAAGAAGAGTGAGCACAACATTGTGCCATATGCACAGTCATGGTTCACTTGTCGCTTGCATAGTGAAAACTGTTGTTTCAATGAAAACAGCACCATATGGGCCCACCCATAGTAGGTCCCACTCAACACACTCTAAACAAGCATAATCTGCCCTCCAATGATGTGGTGGAGTGCCTGTTTGCCCAGGATCTGCAGCACTGCTGCAGCCACAGCACATGTTTCTAACCTCTCTATATCCCCAATGGGTATCCATGTCCCCTTGACATGGAGACCTAATCGACAATGGCACTCTACAAACTCCATATTGTTCCACCCTCACAGTAACACTAGCTGAGTATTCCCCACCATCCCAAGTGGTGGGAGACCAGTCAAAAAATATATATCCTGGACCGTCACCTCGATCCAGTGCCCCTGCACTATAAAGACCTCATGGTCCAGATCCTAATTACTGACAATCCGAGCCAACAAGGGCTCCCCAGCTCTCATCAAAGTGTTCTCCACCAACTTCAGGACTCCAAACCTAGCCAATGCACTATGGACACCATGATCCTCCTGGATCTCTAACCGTAATGTTCCCAGGTCTCTTTCTCTCCAATTGATTTGTAATTCTGCCATATTTGCACAAAACCATCATATATGTCAGTGTACAGAAAGGAAATACTGCATTCAAACATAAAAACCTAGCTCTCAACCAACCAACAGCACAACAAAACCCCTCTCTATCAAGTCACACTTTTCAGGAAAAATCCTCGGACAAGTCGCACTTTTTTGCCCAAAAAGTGCTACCCAAGTTGCATATATTGCCCCAAAAAGTGCGACCCAACCATGAAGAGGAGAAGGGGTATGTTCCTGAGCTCTGGGAACCTAAAATGAACTTTGAATCCTCTGAAATGAAAGAGTAGGATTAGGCTTCTTACCTGCAACTGACTGATCTCGATTCCAACGGTCGGTTTGTCTGCTACAATCGCCGCAAGATTTAAGGCCTTCTCTCCTCTCTACATTCACCACGGCTACACTTGCAAATAAGTGAATTTGGAGGGAAAATGCCTTATTAAAAGAGAAACCCCAGATTTTTATTTCACCTTCTACGGCCAAACCGTAGCTCATTTTGACAAACTGTCTATACCGTTGGAAATCTCTCACCAATCTCTCAAATGGGTATCTGTTAGTTTTTTCTGATTTGATACTTCACCAAGACACATTTTTTCCAAGAAGGTTCGCTTCACCACTCCTCTAAATCGAATTTCTTCACTTGCAACACTTGTACTTGGGGCACCACTTTGCCTCCATACCTGTCCATGCTCGTGTCGATTTTCTTCATGAGTAACCATCTTGTACTCATGTTTTCATGGTCTCCACTGGACCTTTTCTGTGTGGCAGCATCATTGAGTCGCCCTTTTTTAGAGCATTCGAGTTGAGTCATCATCGCATCCATGGAGTTTATCTAGAGTCCCTTTGAATCTCGCCATAGTCCTCCATCCTTCATTGCTTGGTTCCTCTCTCGTGTCGCACATTATGGCCTTCAATCCCACTATCCCCTGTCCCCTTTGATATTGTGTCAGTTGCTACAAGGTCACCCATGCCCTTAATGCTCTAACAGGGGGAGTCGTCTGTCCGCTACTCAATACCCCCCATTTCATCATCATCCTTGGTGTCAGTCTTTTAGTCGCTCTACTATTTTATCTCATGCATTAGTTGAGGATCCCTTATTTCCTCACCTATGGCAGACCTCCTTCTGTCAACATCAGATCATTCATTCCAGAAGACGGGTCTAGAGGGCGGTGTACCTTGGTTCCAGCTTCCACTCTTTGTTCGGTGCCTCGGATCAGTAAAAGGGACTCCTTATTACCCTTTGACTTGATTGTTTCTTAGTTCCAACTCCTTATGGCATGATCTAGATCCATATACTTGATGGTTCAGTGATGCAGCAGATTGTACTGGTGATTCCCGGGTGTGTGTGAGATGTTTCAGACCTCATGAGAGGGTGGCCCTTCAGGTAGCCCCCCACATGCCCAGATGACCTCTTCATTACAGCATTTGATGCAGCTCCATAGATTTGATGGTGTCGGCCTTAGCCTCTTGCATCACCTTTTAGTTTGCATGTATCCTTCAGATTTTCAAAGCCCTTTCCTGTTTACAGGGCCTCTTCGGTTGTACTTATATCTCATGTACTTAGATATTATTTTATAAGTCCTGGCAGTTATCCGAAGCACAGTATTTATGTGGGATCCATTATCATGTTTTTATTTGGCTCATGTTCATGCCAGCATGTACTATATAGTTCATTCCCTTCATTACTGGATGGATTATTCTTTGTACTTTGTCTCGGCGGGCATAGGTATGCCTCCCTCACCACCTATAGCACAGGTACTCACTCATAAAAGAGACTTGTCGCACATGTAAGTCTCGCCTCCTCAGGTTCTTGTCCTCTAGCACTTTTATCTACCTTATATTTCTCTCTCTCTAAATTCCCCTTCGATGCCTAGTGATTGAGTTCTTACAACGTACTTCGGTCATACAATTAGCTCCTAACGCTCACACGCTGGGGGGAAATCTGTTACACCATTTTTTGGTCATCTAACCTGTTACTATTAGATGGACTAAAGTACACCATGTAAGACCAATTTTACCCTAAGTAAAAAAAATTTCACTATGAAAAATAACTTATTAATCCTTATTTATTAAGTTGTTTATGGTCTAAACAGGGAACCCCATGAGGAAATATTGAATAAATCCATGTTTGTTTGATTTTCCTCAAGGAATAATTAGTTAAACATCAGTTTAATTAATACTCTTGGTCATATTTAACCCAAAACAGGAAAATTAATTAGATAAATCATTATTTATCTTATTATTTTCTAGGAATAATTATTTAAACCTTATTTAAATAATATTCATTGTTAAATTTGACTAAATCATTTATAAATAATTGAATAAATCATTATTTATTTAATTATTAATCAACCACATCCTTAAAATAATAAATAAATCATTTATTTATTTATTATTTACAAATAAATGATTCGACCAAATTCAAAATCCTTTTCCCTCCAACAAATATAATAAAATATTCCAAAAAAGTTGCATCTAGATTTGGTTAATAATAATTTAATTATGCACCAATATCTAGACTAACTCAATATTTTGTTATAAATATAAGGGTTTTTCCATTCACTCACTACCTTTTGTTGCCTAAAGATCACCTAGATCTATACTTTTGGTCTGAATTTGATCCTCCATCATTGTCATATTTTGCTACCATTTTTCTTGTGAGCTCCCTTTGAGTTTGTTTGGGTTTTCTACACCATCAAGAGAGAGAGATCTTAGATCTGAAGTATTGAGGACATACAAGAACCCATCCCATTGATGGGGACTGGTAACATCTTTCTATGTTCCCTTCCCAGGTGTCAATAATACAAAAATTCTTTAAAAATATTCTTGTCTTGTCTATTGGATGCATGGAGCAACTCTTGCTTTTATTTACTGCTTAATGTCTTTTATTGCATAGATCTATATTTTGTAGCATTTACCTTGGTCAACTAACTACAGATATAAATAAATTGGCAGCCATCTTTGATGTTAGGGATGTTTGTTATGCACAGCTAAAGTGATTTTTTTTCATACACTTGCGATTAGAATTCATCCTAACATAATCCATCTCCACCCTTAGGCTATCAAAACTATTCCAAAACTAGTAAAGATATCACTAAGTCCAAAACAAGCTTGGATGCCTATGAGCTTCTTCAACAATACCTTAAGGAATTTTCCTGTCTCCACCCACCTATTGAGGGCTTCCGAGATATTAAAACACCTCCACCCCCAATCCTTTGTAATTTTCCTGAGACCACCTCACCTGCTTCCAAAACATTCTCACAATCTAAATCTCAACCGAGAAAATAATCTTATCACACAATGGCTATTAGGAAATGGAAAGGAAAGGATGAAACTACTATCACAACAGGAAAAACCCATGCCAATGACAACAAAAGAACTAAATACACAAATTCATGTACCATGAATTCACAAACCAACTAGGAAATCACACATGCAACCTTTTACCTGCAAATCCTTCTACTGAAGCTGCTTGATCCAACATTTGTTGTTTGTCCTTTGCTTTCATTGTCCTTCCTTTTCTTTAATTTGCTTGGTTTCTTTATTTCTCCTCTTGGTTCTCTTCTCTCTCTAAAACTAACTCTAAATACAAACTGGCAAAAAGATTAATCGACAAAATATCGTCTGTCAAAATTTGTGAACTAGTCCTCAGAATCCTTTTTATCATCGATGCCTCTGTTTTATTCATTTTTCTCTATTTTCCTTCAATTTTCCTCTCATATAAACCTGTGCCCCTTCATCTCCATTTTCTCCTATTTTCCTTTATATTAATGCCTCTTTGCCTTTGTGAGTTCCTTTTCCAATTTCCTTAGCCATAATAAACCAAAAATGACATCCGCTAGAATTTTTTTACCAACATTCAACTTGGAATACGTGTCCCGTGACATTCATCTTATTTTTCCTTTATTAGCTTTATTACATGAAACTTTAACCCAATTCTATTACAATACAATTTTAAATGTCATGAAATACTGATTCAAACCCCTCCTCCCGCCCCCAACCCCCTGCTCCTCTTTATTTCTAACAAATTCATCATTAGTATACACAAAACATTAAAAACTCCCTTTAAAAAAATATGTTGAAACACACAATTTTTTAATTAAAAATATGAAGAAAAATAATTAAAACAAATTAAAAAAATTACAATGATGATGATGATTAACATCCACTAATACCAATGTGGTTTATCAAACTTAAATAAAGCAAGATATTAATTGAGACTCTTTAATATTTTATTTTTATGATAAAAAGAAGGGAAAGAAGGGTTCCTCAATCACTATAATTTTGTTGACTTACCGTTAATGGCTCAAAATGTATGCCTCAACATCGGGGAAAACCACCCGGTCGGAACCTTAGGCAAATCTTTTTCCCTTTGGATGGGTGGCTCCGACTGGGATTATGGGACCGGTTTCCTGTTTAAACAAAATTATAAATGGATAGGATGGATATGTAATGGTTTTAATGTTACTAAGATTCGAAACATAATGAATACATAAAACTAATTTATATCCCGGGAAAGCTTATAAATGCATATTTGATATAAAATGATTTCATAAATAAAATGAAAATACAGGTCATCAAATGAATATGAAGTTAAAATAGAGAATGATAGCTAAATTTAATTAAATTTCGTTGATAAAAAATTACCACATATATATGATTTTGTTATTTATACATACACCAAATGATTTCAATCACACATAACAATAGTGAAAAATCTATGACTGCTTGCAACACATATATGATTGATGAAATCAAACAACCATTTAACCCTTAAGAAAAGGAAAAAAATAGATAATAGTACCTGATATATTGTAACTCTGCTCATGAGAAAACAATAGTGGTTCAGTTTTATATTAAGATAACTTTTGTTACAGTAGTACAAAAAAAAATATTTCTCTCCAAAATTTATAACCCCTTCTCCATTAAAATGAAGGGGATTTATAGTTTTTCAATTACATACAAATATAGAAAAGAAGAATAAAAGTGAAGTGGTTTTATCAAACAAGGCTTAAAATAAAATGATAAGACAATTTTAGACTTTGTTGTAACAATTTGGCTAAGACGAGATGAAGACTTCCCTCCCATACGTTTCATCAGCTTGTAAATATCTGTCATAGGCTTCAATCTAGGTGGATATCATGGATTTATCTGCATTTGACCAATAAATATAGCATCCTTTAGTGCTAGCAACATATGAGTGGTTTAGTTAAATAAGCATCTCAATATTAACCATTGAATATGAGGTTTAACTAAGAAATTCCAATGGCACTCTAATTCAACCTTTGATAACTTTTCAACATTCTCGACCTTCTTCTTTGATAATTCCTTCCATGTTTTGGTAAAAAATTTGATATCTTGCAGAGTTCCTTCGGGACAGTCGGTATAAGATTTTCCTATAGTAAATTGTCACTAATATATTCAATGAGGTCATTGGATATGTCTCTTCCATTGAATATTGTTGTTTTTGAATGTTTGAGGTGGATTTACCATTCCCTAAAGACTATCTATTTCTGTGATTCCTCAATCCTCGAGAGATAGGTTGATTTCCCTTCAGTGTTGTCTTGCCATGTTATGTGGCCTGAAATTTTCTCCTCAATATCTTCAAATTATGTCCTCGAGTAGGACAACTAATCTACCAATGCATTAGTTGTTTGACATAAATCATGAATAATAGACAATTTCTGACAAAAAGTGACCTATTGTTGAGAAAGGAGAGTATTTAATTCTCATGCTTCTCTTTTAAAATCAAGAAATTTAGGATTAAATTTCATATGTTCAATAATTTTTTGTAATTCCTGAATTTGAGCACCCCAGATTCTCAAATCAGAGTCATGTTGAAGTTTAAGGGCATCGCAACTATTTTTGAGCTTTGCAAGTTGTTCTTGCCATTGTTGAGCAATCATTTTCTTTTCATTGTCAATACCCTATTCCAACTGCATAATCTTGTCATATTTATCCTTCAAAATATGATGTACTTTGGTGGCTTTGTCTATAGTGGCAGTAGCATATGCTCTTGCAAAATGTGAGAGTATTCTGAGATCCTTTGTGAGGGTGGATTGTTTACCTTTCCATACTACCTCAAAAGAAGGGTCTCCAAAGACTAATTCTTGGTATTGATTAATCTTTCTCCTCTTTCTATGTCTCTTGACAATGGATTTATGTTGAGGACTATAGAATATGTCAAGGCAATGATTTTTTTCAACCATTAAAACGACCTCAAAGGTCGGGAAGGTTGGTATAATCTCTATATCATCAATCTCCAAAGGCTTTTTGGAGGCCCCCATAGTAAGCAAGGTCTTCCCTATAGTTTTAGAAGTATCTAATCCATTTTCTCATGATGGAGTCTTAAGATCCCAAGGCTTTGTTTCACTAATAACCTATTGAACTGTTGCCAAATTTTTTCAAGCTTACTATCACGTAAACTTTCTTCATCTTTTGAAGAGGAGGACGTAGTTTGTGTGTCACTAAAAATTATAAAATCCTCCTGTTTTGTGCTTTATTGACGAAGTTTCAATAAATCCATAGCAAAATTGGCAATCCTTTTCTCCATGTACTAGTTGAATTGAGTTATCTCTTCTGGAGTTAACTCTGATGTTCATTAGGGGAATTTTGAGGTCTAAAATGGGCCTCCTAAAGAAAATGTAAAATCAAAATTCACTTTATGAGAACCAATCACATTTTAAGGGATGAAATCATCCATAATGATTGAGGTGGCATTGCTTGAGTTAAAGGTACCTACTTTTCACATTCTCAATGGTGGATAAAAACTCATGGTTAACCATGGTAGTGTTCTAAGTAATTTTAAAGTCAAAGTAAAGTACTCATAATAAATATCATTTCACACTTTTTGAATAAAATATATTATTGTCATTTCATATTTCTTGAAAGAAACAATGCATATCCCTATACATTTATTATATTATATTATATTATATTATTTTTATATAGTATATTAATTACATGTTATTATAAAATTTAAATAATATAAATTTTAATTAATAGCATATAATATAATTAAGAATTTATAAATTTATATTTATATTTTATTTTAAGTTATTTAAATACAAATGACAAATGCATTAGTTGTTAAATGATAATGAATTTTTCTTGAAAAGTTCATTCTTATTTATAGTCACATCAATACAATTTTTTTATTAATTTTATTTTGGTACAACTTTTGAATTGCATTTAATTATAGTTACATGGATTGTGGTACAAAGAGTGAATTGAAAATTCACAAATATTATTTTATTGGTTTAGATATTATTTTATTATTTCCTTAGGAGGCCCATTTTAGACCTCAAAATTCCCCTAATGTCTTGTTTCAAAACTAGTGAATAAGCATAGGCCTTTTCAAATAATTCATCAAACTTTTCTGACTCATGAGCATAATTCCTTATACTTGACTGTCTTGTAACATTTTTGGAAGTTTGATTGGGTTCATACTTCCTCTTAGGAATATTTGGGAATTTTAAACACTAACTATTATCAATTTCAATACCAGCATGTTTCTAATCATCCAGAGCATATGCACCACACTGGATAGGAAAAGTAGGCCACATTGCCTTTTTGACATCTTTTAATATCTTTGAAAGACCATGACCTATAGTCCGGTATGCTATTTATCGAGCAAGAAGTTTTTCAGGAACATATATAGGAAAAACATAGGTTTTTGCAAGACTTCCAAAGATGCAGATATAATTAAAATATTCTTCACCAAACTAGTTTCCAATTCATAGTAGGTGATTTTTCAACTTCTTGAGAAACCCTAGGAGATTTCTTTTCAAAGACACTTTGATGAATTGGAAACATTACTCCAAGGAAAATTCTATATGAATGAGGTTGATATTTTGATTCCCAAAGCATATCATGATAAATATGGATAGGAGTTGGGTCATTATAGTCCATTTCCATCACATAGAGGTAAAATCATAGGTAAAGGACATGGAATCCATGATATAGGCACTAACATAAAAGGGAGGAAGTATGTTCTATGAAAAATTACGCTTGTTCCTATAAGCTAAGATGTGAGAGGCTATGCTATCAGATAATATATTTCCCCAATCCATGATATATCCATCAGAGGCAGCATCAATGAGTGGTGCCCATTGGCCAGAGAATTTTTGTGTGGTAGGGTAAGCATAAATTCTACATAACATAGCGGTTATTTGACAATATGAGCTTGCAAGGGAAGAAACAACATACATACCATTTTCTTCTCGCTTGTGCTTCTTGGAATCTCTTCTCTAGTCTCTGATGGCCTCTCATGGATGGTCATGTGCTTTCATGAACTTTTCTACAAACTAGTTGTCATATTTTTGTTCAAGTTGTGGCAATTGATACATTATTCTCAAATCATTACTGGTGAATGAACTGATGACTGTGTCCCTCTGTTTAAATAAATTAATTTTTGCGACGTTCACATTGTTAATAGCCCATCTGATCATGGTTGTATAAGGAAGGATTTTGGATTGGGATGCAATCCTATGTAGAAATTAATTGGCTACAACGATGTACGTAGAAATAGAGACCGAGGTAAAATCATCAAATGTGATTATTCTCTTTGCTACCCTGGGTCCTTCATCTTTAAAAACCTATAAATGGCTTCCCTAGATGTGCTCCCAACATTTGGTGTACAAACCGTGTCACAAAATAGTGCAAGAATTTCAGTGTTTTTTGTTAGAGAGGAAATTGGTTGTTGTTGAACCACATGTTTCTTTCTTGCTTTAGTTTCCTTAGACATATCTGCTGAACTTTGTTTATTGGGGCTGGCTTGCAACAGAAAACACAAGCATGAGCCAAAATTCCTTATTAAAGAGTTCTTAACGCAAATAACTACTTTCCATAACAATTTATGTCTTTAAGGAAAATCATGATGATATCATGTTGTAATGATTAAGTCGTTTAGAACTTAAAAAAAACATAAATTAGTTACATTTGGCAATTAAATGATAAACATGCATTCGCATAGGAGTTTTACATGTCATCATATTGGAATAATTTTATCAGATAAATCTTGTGGTAACACTTAAAAACTTACGATATTTGGGACTTCTAATATATATTTTCTAAAGACATAATGGTTATGAGAGTTGGCAGAAAGATATATTGGGGGTTTCATATCTGGGAATGAAATATTGAGGATTTTAAGGAGTGTCAACAATACAAAAAGTTCTAATGTGAATAGAGTGAGTAATATCAGAGGTGAGTAGTATTGAGGATATCAGCATATCAGAGGTGAGGAGTATCAAAGGATCGACATATCAGAGTTTTTTTGGTGGCACTTGTTAAAAGTTACGATATATTGGAGTTCCGATAAGCACGTGGGAGTATGGTGGGGCCATATTTTATTTAAAATATTCAAAATTAACCGACTTTATAACTTTATACTTGGGTATCGTAGAAGTTTTAATGGGGAAATGATTTTATCGTAAATTTCACATAAGTAATGTTATGATATTAAAGAGCTCTGATAATGCGATTTTTTTTAAATAATAAAGTCATATCAGGTTTTATGAAGGATAACCCATATGGAATTAATCTTTGATATGAAATTTTTGATAAGGGAGTTCTTCATGTGAAAAGGTGTTTTGTTTACAAAAACTAAAAATTTCCTTAGTTTATTTGAATCAAATAATTTTATTAGGATTTAAAAAGGTCCCCATTATTTATTAGTTAACTAATATAAAATAAATGGGGGGTTGTTGAGTATTGAAACACTTACAAAGTTAAGAAGGTTGGTAGAGTGGCAAACGTTTTGGAAATGAGAACATATGTGAGTGGGATTCGAGTGATCCAAGAGAAAATTATTTTCATCTTCAAACCTCTTTAGTATCACAAAGGTGATATATTATTTCATCCCACGGTGTTTTGGGTATCGACCAATGCTCAGTTTCACTTTCAAGCTCATGAGAATCAGTTCTTATCTTCGCAATGCTAATTTTATTCTTAGCATATGTCAAGACAGAAAGATAATTGTGGTTAGAAAGGGTAGGTTGATTACTTCATTATAATACCTTAGTTTCCTTTTCCTCTCTATCTTCTTATCATCCCACAACTTATCCTTAATTTTGAGGAAATCGTATTTCTAATATTATCTTTAGGCTTATCCAAGATTAGCTAATCCTTTATCCCCCAATGGTTGAGCCAACATTGGGCATACTTGTGGCATCCTCAGTTGAGCCGAAGATGGGGGTTTTGGATACAGTATAAGTAATTGTGGGGAACCCCTTGACTTCCATGATTTAAAGCTTCCTCTTATACATCAGATATCTAAATATATCCATGCTCTCAATGGGGGAAAACCTAGCTTCAATCAAGAGGACAATATAGGGAGTATTTCCTTTAATATTGAGGCTGTATGTTATAAATTGCTTTGGATTTTCTCGATCTTCCTCCACAATTCTCTAGATATAATGCAACCCCAAATTTCACAGCCATATAATATAACAAGGGTGATGATATTCTTAAAGAGGAACCTTTTTATACTCAAAACCCAAAGGTCAATAAACTTACAACTGGTTTCAAGCTCATAATAAGCTTTCCAACTTCCAATAATCCTTTGTTCAATGCTATAATTCTAGTTGAGATGATGATTAATGTCAATCCCTGAATATTTTATGAATAATCCTCCTTTAATTATTTCTTATCATAAATATTTTTTTCCTGGTTGATATTTTGGATTTAATTTTCATGAATTTAGTCTTTTCGGTATTAAAAATTATACCCATCTTGGAGAATTAATCATTGAGTATTTTAGGCTTCTTCTCAAGATCATCACGGCTTATGGCTAGAAGAAATATATCATCAAAATAAAGGAGAAGATTAATGAGCATATTGGAGATCTATTCCTTGTGGAATATTCCATGGGATATTGGAAATAAATTTCCCATATTATTGTGTCTAATTTTTTTCACGTCTCTGTGGACTATTCCCCAAGACACTTGACAGATATTTCTTAATTTATTGTGTGTAATGACTGACACATCCATTGTGGACTATTTTGTTAGGTTTTATATGGGATCCTTCTGTTCGTTTGTGTCTCTTCCTGAGTGGTACTATTACCTTTCTCATAGAGACTCACCTTTCTCTCTCCCCCCCTTTGCAGTGGAATAACCTTGACACATTCACAATTGGACACTCACCAGGCACACCTCCTTGATTTTTGAAAGTACATCGACATCACTCTCCCTTTCTGATGGAAAGATCGAAGAAAAAACTTTAAGAATACGACAATCGAGACTTTTTTCAGGATGGGACTCCTACACAAAATAGTGTGAGGTCTAGTTGGGACTTCATATCGGGAAGATCCCATGAATGCTGGCAGATCTAACACCTACAACATTTCTGGCACTAGAAGGAGAGCAGCCAAATTTTTATGGCTGTAAACCCACCGATCCCAAACATACATGTTTGGATCAAGGAAAAAGTGTACACTCTACCTCTCATGCTCGTGCTCTTAAATTTGTTCTGACTCGTCTAAAACACAACCCACTCGAACTTTTGAAATTTCATACAATCAGATTCGGGATATACATCCCATTACATGTTAGTTCGCAAAAGAAGTTGGATTGATCCTTGGAGTATCAAATATTCCATATTCTCCAAAGAAAAACAAGACTGTCTCTATAGGAGTAGTGGTCACCACCTTGGAACATATTTATCAACACCCTCAAAGAGTTGCTAATTTCTATGGAGGATGCAATAGAGCCTCTAGTGTTTAGTGGTGGAGAAGGGGACAACCCAATACACTCAAGCATAACCTTCATTTGGATTGGTGGTGACAATGAGGAAAGAGAGTTATCAGATTATGACAAAGAAGAAGAGGATGACAAAGATGAAGACAAGGCAGACCAAGATCTGGATTGTATGTCTCAGGGCTCACTTGCACTTCCGTGTGTGCTGCATAAAAGTCCCTAGGCACCGAGAAGAAATTTTAACAAAGTATGACCCTGACAGAATAGTTAAAGTGGAAGATCACTTGGAAAATTTCTACCTACACTTGCAAACACTTGAGGTACATTACGACGATGTTGCATGTATACTTTTTCCATGTACCTTTAATGGTAGAGTAGTTGTATGGTATCATAGTTGTTAACACTGGAAAATTTTACAACAGAAGATGACAGCAATTAATGTCAAGCCTAAGGATTTACAGGGCAGGAACACATTATGGAATCAAGAAGTATTTAAAATCTCTAAGGTTTTCAGAAAATCAGATTTGAACTAGTCATAAATATTGAATTGCGCGCTTTATCCTTTGAGAAGAGCACCCTTTGCACGCCTTTTTACACGATAAGCACGCATTCCTGGAAATGGAAAAAATTCGCTTTCTAGGACCACACCAAGCAAAGGACAGTTACTCCTTATGTGAAAGCCACCTAAGGATAGCCACCAACGCCTCCTTAGACACTATGTGAGCACAAAAAAGAATATTTGAGCACTCAATGGAATCACACCTCTCCCTTGAGTCACTATCTATCATGTAGCAAGGGAGGGAAGGAGGATTTGAAACTCACCTATATAAACCCACCAAGAGATGAAGAAATGGTGATCACATTGTTAAGCTGCCCAAATTTGCCCAAAAAACACCAGTGGTGTGTGACCCAGAGCTGGAGCTAAAGAGGACTCGATCGTTGGCCACCCAACATCTTAGTCCACCACACTAGAAAGAGAGAGGGAGACTCCATCAGAGGTAGAGCTTGGAAGGCAACATCCTTGCATCGGGACCTAGAGCCATTACCTAGGGGCCCTTTGGCAAGTGGGTAAAATTTCTTCTCCATTTCAAATGTTTAATAAGAAGAGGCCATCGAGCCATTGTTTACATTAATATCGTTTTGACTCTCTTTATAGCTTATGTATATTTGTGTTTTAGTTTTTGTTTAACCAGAGCATACTTTAGCATACTGTTTTTCATTAAATGTTATGCTTTTGAGCTCCCCCACTTTATGCCTGTTAACAATAGTTTAAAGAGTAGACCACACTCTTTAAGCTGGTGCGATTTCGTACATCTGTGCAACTAATCCACCACAACAGCCACTGACGTGTTCCAAGTTTATATGGTTGTGCCATATTTTGCAGGAGACCCTTTTTCTATGCTGGAGTGGAGCTGACAGTCCTTTGATCCATCTTACAGTCCCTAGACTCACTGAAGTGACAGAATGAAGAAGGCAGATCCTAATCTTTTTACTTGCAGGATTTTTGCGCATAGTTTTTCCTCATAGAGGCGCATTGTGCGCGTTCGGGACTGACCTATGCACAGGAGGGCACACCTGTCAAGGCTTTTTGCATGCAAATTGCAGACTGAGATTTTTTTCCTTATATTCTGCAATTTTTCTACTTGTAAGTGTGTTGGGCAGCCCCTAATGTATCTGCCAGCACTTCTGTTGATACCCCACAACTTCTGAGAACTCAATTTTTTCTGCTTTCTATAGGCATAGAGTTAGTTTTCAATTAAAATGGTTTTTTGCAAAAGGCTTCACATAGTTTAAGTAGGTGGGAAATTAACCATTTCTTTCTGAACAATTTATGTTCTTTTACAAATTCTGGTATGCACACTTAGTTTAACTAGTCCAAGTAAGTGGCCCAAGACCACACATGCATAAGCTAGTGTAGAAATTTTTTAGCTTAAATTCATTTTTTGCATTTAGGAAATTGCGAGACTAGGATTGAATCGCCAATTAGAGCAAGTAATCTCTACTACCTTTGCACCATTTGGTGACCCTAGGCAAGCATATGAAAGCTCTGCATTTTCGATTCGCCATCTCCCTTTACTTACTCACATAGATTAACTAGGAAGATTTGGAAGCAGCCCATTATCCGCAAATGATTTACATTTGAGAAGTCTAAGGGACTTTTATAAAGGATCATAGATATCCATATGTTAAAACTATGAGATTTTTCAACATATGCTCACACACAATCACCCACTAAGCAAATAAATCCACCTAAAACTAACTTAAAACAACTCACTAAATTCTCCCCACAGGGGCCACAAAATAATTTATAGATTAAGTTAGGATCAAGGGGGTAGGCATCCAATAAGACGCCTTGATCACACTTCATATCGAAACATATAATTTGCGTATTTAGGGAGCTTTAAAATCCACCCATCATCCCACGGAAAAGAAAACCCAAGCACGGCAGAGACCTGATTCAGAAGGGGTTAGGCTTAGGTGCAGTGTGTGTGGTATCAGTTGGGGCTACCTGACCTGGCTGATACTTGGTACTGTTAGCTAACTACCAAGAAGCCCAAGACTCGAATGCTCATGTGGGATGGTGGTTCTTAGTGGCCAAAAACTAGGGCATCCTTTACCCTATAGGTGACGGTGCAGGCAAGCGCCAGACCCTCTACCGTTACCTTGGTGGATTTTCTTCGGCTGACTGGGGGCATCGCCAGATCTTACGGTACATTTTACTAGCACTCGCAAGAAATATTCTCAAGGCCCAGTTACTTTTGAGTGTGTGAGGACATAATAGGTCTTCTAGGATTTTGAGTATCACGCGCAAACAAACAAAACCATTTTTTCTTGATTGATCACATAGATTAAGTTAAAGGGAAAATTCATTTCATTTTCACTTTGTTTTATGTATGTGGCCATAAATTTGTCATGATCACAGAATCTATCCCCTTAAATTTTTCCAAAACCTAACCTAGTCGACACTAAAATGGTCCCAACGGAACCTCTTCGGTCTAGACGTCTTTTGGACCTCCTCCCATTACCGGGAGGGGTTCCAGGTCTTTCGCCGTTTAGGCGTCAAAGATGGAACATGGCCACAGTCGTGGGTTCATCCTTTCTTGGAGAAACCTTAGTTGGGAACCCTAGCCAGTCTCCCAATACCACACCACAAACCACTCCCCCCTCGTCCCCTAGGGGGCAGAGGAGCGCATCCCATACGCGAAGCCAATTGAATTCACATCAGGGTACGTCACAGACTAACCCTCGTTCTAACCAGAACTTTGTGTCTTCACACATTTCCATGGCGTCAACCTCTCAGTCACCCTTCTTAGCCGCGTTGAATCTACCCGATTTAACCAAGCTCACAAATGACCCCATTTCACACGACCCCAATTGGCCTCCCATGCCCACGAAGCTCCCTTCGGATATACCAAAGTTTGACGGTAAGAAAGCAGAAGACCCAGGTAATCATGTAATGACCTTTCACCTATGGTTCTCATCGAATAGCATCATTGATGATACTATTCGGTTGAGGCTATTTCAACGCACTCTTACGGGAGTGGTCGTGAAATGGTACGTGGAGCAACTGCCTGCTTCACATGGAACCTTTAGTGCCCTCACTACCGCGTTCCTCACATACTTTCAATTTCCCATTCACCATGATTTGGGAATGGAATTACTGACTCATTTCAGACAATCCCCCTCCATCCATATCTCAGACCATCTCCATGAATGGAGGCGGCGTCGCAATTTATGCAAAGCTAAACTCGACGACCGGATCCTCTTAGATTTATTCTTGAAAACTCTGATGGCAGAGATTTCAAAGGATGTGGCGCAGCGCAACCCCACATCTGAAGAGGACACCATCATTAAATCCCAAAAATTTGAACTAATCTATACGTAGTCAGGATACATCTACAATATCCTGCCTAAGGCCCCACACCTGCAATCTTATCAAGAATTGCCAGGCGCGTCTAACTCTGCAAACGGACTAATTGGGTCAATGACCCAAGGGTACCTAGGCAGTAGCAATCAAAATCCCGGTTACACACATAATTCTACCCCGAATATGTCTCAACGGAGATTTCAAAGTCATCATATGCAACAGCAAAATTTGACTAATAGGGCGCAAGCATATCACTAAGGAGGACCTTATCCTCTGGCTGAGGGGACCTAGTACGCAGGAAGAAACATTTACGGAAGAGCTCCCCCCCAACGGCTAGGTGCAAACATAGGACAACATTATGCTCAGTTCCAAGCACACAACCCACCTAAACAAACCAATGCATAGATGAAATTTGTGCAGTCGTCCCAAAATCAACCACACCAGTATGATAAGGAGAACTACCCTCCCATCCTGGCTAAGAAAAATACAAAAAAAAATCCCAAAGGGAACCCTAGACAGGGGGGCAGCAACCATCATCGCCCATCGCGATCCCAGGCTAGAGGTAACTCCAACTGGAATCAGAACCAGGAGCCAACCACTGCCCCAAGGCAAGGCAAGAGGCCATCTCTACGAACAAACCATTCTTGTTCAATATGTGGTGAGTACGGGCACTATACAAACCATTGTCCCGAACTCCCTGATCTTAAAAAGCTACAGAGTAACCGAGGACAAGGAGGATCTTCCCAGCAAACTGTGGTGATGCAAGAACCTTTCCCCCATCAAGGGACGATCAACACTCAACAGCAAAACCCAGATGATTCTGGGAAAAACAACCATGAAATTTACATGACTGGGGAAGAAATGTTTTTCCAGACTCAGAATTGCAACTGCGACACCCCACCAAACACCAATATGTCAAGAGCTAGCACTAGCGCGCCGACGGCACCTTTGACCATTCCAAAGATCCCTATAGAACCGTTGCCAAAGATGGCAAAGGGACCTAATAGGTGACCAGGTAACTACTCCAAAGCAGCCCATAATTATAGCATCGTGGATGATTTAGCTCAATCACCCACTGCTATGTCTGCGTTGGAAGTACAGAAGTCGTGCCCCAAGCAAAGGAAAGCCCTACTTTCCACTTTAGGTGCTATTAACCCTGCCGATACGTGCATGATGGCTTTTGACTTAGACAAAGCCACCCCTAGGCTTCCTTCCATCGTCGCCTTCTAGATACCAGTATCGGTACAGAATATCATTATTCACTGATGTGTCATCGACGAGGGTGCATCAACGTGCATCATGTCAAAAAATGTGTGGCAAAAGTTAGGATCCCCCAAACTCAAACCTTCCGTCATCACACTCAGAGCATACGACGGTCATCCCTCGACTCCCGTCGGCCTCTACAAAAATGTACTAGTCTGCTTAGTCGGCAAGACGGTCCACATAGACATCGAAGTCTTGGATGCTCACTTGGATTACAACATACTCCTCGAGTGGAGTTACATGTACGCCATGTCTTCCATAGCATCCTTCGTCTTCCGCATTATGATGTTCCCCCACAATGATCAAATCATTACGGTAGACTAGATGACGCATAGTGAAAAGCGTCCCCTAACCAACACGGATGTAATTATACCTTATGTAGATACAGCCGCAGAAATTCTTTCATGGTACCAATAATACAGACCTGGCCAATTCAAACCATCGTCCATCCTAGGATCGTTCCTAGGAGATCCTCCCATTATCCCTGAGGTATCGCCCGATGCCACAGGGGCCCCGGTGTGCATGATGTCCACATCAAGCACCGAGGTTAGTCAAGACACATAATCAAGCAGTAACAAAACTGAGGCATCGGCCATGGTAGCCTCTCTAGCCTACGCTACCTCCCAAACCCCTTTCCTCTACCCTCCAGCTAGCTTCGTCTCCCAGCAATTTTTGGCAACACTGGTGTTACCCAACATATCATTGTCATTCCCAGTTTGGTACCTCGTTCCCCCTTCCAAAACAGGAGCCACCAACATTACTATCATAGGTTTAAATCCCCTTAGTCTAGAGGGGCCCTCACCCACCCAAGAAACGTCCGCAACCTCCCTCGCAAGGGGAGTTCCCATTACGAAAATGGTTATCATGGCCAAAAAAATCTGCAAAAAAAGGAAAGAAAGTGGTGACCCCCACCATGAAAATGGATTCATCGGCCTACACTATATGTGATGTCATAGGACACCCTACCCACATATGTCCGGAATTGGACGAGTTAAAACCATTCCTTGGCTCGGAAGCAGATGTCTCGACACCATGTTCCCGCAAAAAGGAACCTGCCCCAAAAAATACAGGAAAACCGTTGTGTACCAATCATGAATGCGCTCTCTGTGACACCTATGGGCACTATACCCACCATTGTCCATAAATAACGCAATATAGGTATAACTTACACACGGTCAAGCGTTCCTACCAAGAGGATCCCTCCATCCAGTCTATCAATGACGAGCCGCATACCATCCTATATTTACAAGAGGAACAGAGATTTGTAGAGCAGCCCCCAATCATGCCCTTTATACTTTGTACGTTATGCGATGAACGTGGCCACTACCTCGAAGAGTGTGCAGCATTGGAACTCATTCACAGATGGTATCCGATCGAAAGGGTTTACTACGTGGGGCTACGGGCAACTTAATTCACATGCCCATTATGCGCTGACAATCACCTTTTAGAGGACTGTCACTACATACCTTGCTTTCAGCTAGCCCTGGCTAGCCTCTTCTCAGCCATAGTTCGCCTTTCCCAAGAAGACGATATGGATGCTGAGTCCATAGGCAGCTCCATGACCCAAGAAGAGGAGATGAGCAGGTCTATCATGTTCTTGTTAATCGAAGAATGACCTAGCAGGGAACCCCTAGTTACCTCGAATGACACTTCACAAAACACACCCGCATGCATGTTATGCAAAAAGACAAACCATATAATCATCCATTTCCCTGAATTAGCAGCATTGCGATGTTGGTTCCCCGCCTGGCCTCAGACCAAGCCCGATGGTACCCCCATATCATGAATAATTTTCCTGATATGTCAGGGTAATAATTACGACTGACATTGTACTTATGTCTCACAGATCCGTCCCACTATCGACATGATTAATGTCGTAGAAAAGAGAATAGACGATATCTGGGAATGGCATAAAAAATACATCACCGGCTCAATGTCCCCACCACCACAATGGTGTGTCAAGCCTGATAATACCACAGACCAACAACGTGTACCCCAGGAAAAGCCTAGGATAACATGTGGCCTATGTGATTTGAATGATCACCGAGTCAACCAATGCAGAGAACTCAAGTCCCTGGTAAACAGTCTTTGCATAATCTCTTCGCTCCCTCAAAAACGTCTCTCTAATCAAGAGAAGATCACACGCACTTATTGCCGAATTTTCTCACACTTTCATCAAATGTTTAAGTGTGCACATCTCCCCAAGCTAAGAGCGGCTCGAGCAGCATTAAGACTATCATCCACCAAAGAGGAACACAAGTCTAAACCTACGACGTGGAAATGGAATCAAAGGATGACCTCTTCTACAACTGACCCTTTCCAAGCTTCCACATCAGGGACATTGAGTAGCATATAATCTCACGCTATCTACTCGGTCAGCGCTATGGTACCATGCACTGTTTTCACCGGTCACGATCACGCGCCAAAAGTATGCCCGTTGCTAAAAGAATTCAGGCACCTTTGTGATAAGAACAAATTACACCTACCAGAAATCAACTACCCTGGCGAGAGACCCGAATTTATGATCAAATAGGACTCCATTACTGAGATCCTTCCCCCGTCGCACGCTAGTGACACAATTCACCAAATATGACTTGTCTCATCGCATGCCCAATACAGGATCCCCACTACCCCCTCGTCCCAGGATTTCCACTTTATTCCTGTCGCAAAAGACCAGGGTACCTTGCACTTTTACATTTATTTCTGCAAGATCCCAAACTTGCACGTTGCCATCGAACTCCTTCATGATACCCAGCCTCGAGAACAATGCCTAGTACAACTAGAGCTAGTTGACAAAACTCGGCGACAATCGCTGCAACACAATGAGGCCCATAAGAAAAGGGTGAAAGCATCAATCGACTGCCACATCACCCCTCGCTCATTTACCAAGGGAGAGTTAGTCGTTCACTACGATGTTGCAAAAGAGGCCTTAGGGCCAGGAAAATTGGAAACCTTGTGGAAAGGACCTTATTCATCAAACATTGCCTCCAATAGGGCGCATACATCTTGACAAAACTGGACGGGACCTACCTCGCTAACCCCATCAACGGCCTTTACCTCAAGAAGTTCTACCCATAAGGGCCCCAACAGCCCTTGTCCCCTAGAGTTAGAGTACACAAAAAACCTCATTTATGAAAATATTTTTTACCCGAGGACTTATGTAAAAAACGTGCTCAAAGTACCACCATGGATCACCAACTCGAACCCTATTTCGGATTTGTTGATGGAGCATCACGATGGTCTCAAAACTTAGCTGCAGCCACCTGGGCCATCTACCACCCTAACCAATCACCACTGTGTTCAAACGGCGTGTGCATCGGATCATCAACATACAATCAGGAAGAATATGATGTCGTCATTGGACTTATGGCAATGCCCTCCATCAGGGCATCCGCCATATGCATGTCTACCTCGATTCCCAGTTTGTTGTATCGCAGCTAAACCAAACATTTGAGACTAGAAACATACATCTGTTTAGAAAATATTTGCGTGCCAAAAGATTAAGCAGATAATTTGATTACATTACATTTTCACATGTATCAAGGAATAAAAACCAAACAGCTGATCACATAGCTAACAATATCCTAGACTAGAATGCATTGCGAATAAACCATCATACATAAAAAACCAAAAATATAGATATCCATTAGCAGATATAAACCGAAATAGATAGCAAACCATATAGAGCCGCAAAAATATCTCTGATATATATATCAAAAATATGTGTATCTGAGTACAAAAAATAGAATTGGTGGCCCACTGGCCAGCCCAAAGATACATAGGTCGTCAAAAATAAGGGAAGCATCCTCATAACGGGTGCTTTCCCTGTGTACAAAAATACTCTAGGGGGGTGCCCCCTCAAGAGGAGCACCTGGACCCACCACTGCTCCTGGTGCCACCATGGGAGCTTCTGTCGCCACTACAATAGCTACCCGTTGTAGAGTGGGCTGATAATCCCTCTCACGAGCAATCACCGTCTCTAGCCACACCTCCTTGAAGTCATCCATGAAACCTCGAGTAGGCATCCCCTGGGTCAAGCAGTACACTCAACCCCATAAGTCCTCTAGAGCGGCCACTTGAGCCGTAAGTGCTACAATGCACGCCTCAGCCGCATCTGCATGAGCTCGCTCGGCTGTAACCCCAGCTGCAGCTGAGCTGCTACCTCGCCAGAAGGGCCATCTCCATCCCCGCCAAGTCCATCGGCACTACCACCTAGTCCACCTGTGCCACCTCCCTCCTGACCACCACGAGGTCGTCGTGGAGGATCATGACCCAGCAGTCGAGCCTCTGGGTGACCTACCTCGCCAACATCTGCAGGAGTAACCAAAAGAATGTCAATGTCAATAGCAAAACACACAAGCACATATAAACTCGAACAAATGCAGAAAAATATAGCACATACCTGCAGGACCCCAAACATAACCAAAAGGGAGACCGATATCTGGATCACCCTGAAAGTCCATCCCCACATACGGGTATGGCAAGAACATCTGTGGGTTGGCCTCAAACTAGGCCTCTGTTGTGTCATTCCAATAACGACCCACCATGCCACCACTGCTGCGCGGAATCACCGCAACCCACCTCCTCATGCTAGGCTTCCATGGCCCCCCAATAGGCACTGCCACAATGGGCCTCAGAAACACCACCCTCTCATACATAATGCTGCATAGGATGCGAGCATACGCAAATTATTTGGATCCACGATGGACCCTGTTCAGTGGCGACACCATACCATCAAAACAAAAGTGGGGAAAATCGAAAAAATGCCCGCCCCTCAAGCGGCGTAAAACTTCCACCTACAGGCCTGATGCCCAATGTGGAGCAAACGACCCCGCCAGTTGCACAATAATAGCTAGAACAGACCGCTCACTGATGCAATATTGATGCACCCTTCAGTCAGAGGCGCACCACCGCAATGCCGCTACCAGAATCTGTCTATGTTCACTCTCCCAGCAAAGAGTGGATACCTCAGAGCCTCACCTTGCGGCAATAACTCGGTCACGAAGTATATATCCGTCTCCGGACAGATAATCAAGTTCATCCCCCTCAGTACGAACATATTGCGCCTCTTGTGCCAATTCTGTATAATATAACGTAACAGTCGGTACTAAGACCAAAAGAACTCGTTATCAGAAAACTTCAGAAGGCCCCATGTGGCCAACTGACGGCGCGCCCCAGCATCAGTAGCTAGAGCGGTCCAGCTTGGGCCAATCTCACTCTCTCCATAGCAACCTGCCAAGCAACACAGGCACCCATCAGTACAGAGAAAAAAAATCAAAACAGGAAAAAAACCCAAGTTTTTCTGTCACCCTTCCCTTTGCGCATATGTTCCTCAGACAGATGCGCCTTTTTTCTTCACAGGCACTCCCTTGCACACAAGAAAGAGGGAACAGCGCGCCCTTGTGCGCTTGTCCCTCAGAAATGCGCACAAGGAGGGTGCCACTTTGCCTAGATTGCCCGCACAATCTAGGGCAAAAATTCCCTTTGAGGCCGTACAAACCCAATTTGTACGACCCCCGGCACTGTCAAACTGAAAAATTGAAATGTAGGACATCATGAAAGTTACCTCGGCATAATATCGCTAATCCTTGGTACACAAGCTGACCACAACGGCAAGAAAGGCTCTGCAATCACCTTTGATCTCCCAAAACTCAACAACTACAAATGAATAGGATTAGGGCCATAAACCCATATTTATCGCCCTTTTCCAGAACTTCAGAAGTCCATAATAGGAGATCAGAAGGTCCATTCCGCAAACCATAAGTTTCACTATCATCAGTACGCCATGAGAAACGAAGGCGATGCCACACATTTGCACTCTCCCATCTTCCTTTCTAAAGTTCATGTTTTTCAATAATATTTGATGAAAAGAAGATACTTTCACTTGAGGTAGTTTTTTTTGCAGGAAGAACCCGCAAACCATTCATAGCACCGTCCACTAAAAGATCCGGAGCAAGTATCATTCTACCCTCAGCATGATAGAGTCCCAGAAAACTTTGCATATCCTGACATCATTTCTCCATCAGAAATAAACCATAGGGTCCTCATACCCGACCGCGTTTATCACCACCTCACCCTGCATATGATAAACGTCTGTGTTGGTCGGTAGAGCCTCCCCTCCATGGCGCTCGTCACCCAAAGTAGACCATATATCACCACACAAGTGACGCCATGTCCATACCATTTTAGTCTGGGAAGTACCTCATGCCCATCCATCTATCATGCATAAGGTCAAGTTTTCCATTCAAACTCAAAACCCCCTTCCCGGATGACCAAGTTGTAGAAGAAGATTGAAAGTGCACCTTCGTGCATCGCATTTGGCCCACCATACCTCCATCAGCATAATCCCATCTGCAACATTTTCTGCTTCATCGACCCCGCACATGAGACCAACCAATGGGACCCCTACCCCCAGCAAGACATCGTCCTCACACCTATAGTGAGCGACCCCCGTTTCATGTTTTGGTGTACCCGTATCTGTGTTTTGTACAATCCAAACCCCATTATTTTATTCTTTTGGTAAGTATACAAAGACCGCAAATAATGCCCTTCGCCACTTTGCCCTCATATTTCTTCTTTTCCTCCATGGCAGCAGTCCCTCATTCCCCTTGGTCGGAGTATTTCACCCCCATGCACGCACCATCACGACATTCATAGCCAGTTCACACTCACCCTAGAATTCCTACTGACTCTAGGGATTTTCCCTTTATAAATAACTATGACTGCCGCCAAGCTGCTAAAGTATACTTCGACCTTGGGCCACTAAATCCCCATCATCCATTTTTAGTCACCTCTCACCAACATGCCTATGTTAAACCCATCACTTATAGGTCCTCAACCCCTCAGGTTGGCGACCCATGGTCCAATTAAGGCTTCCTTTTTGTCGACCTCGACATCTCTTTTCCAAAAACGAAGTTGTACCTTGGATTATCCTCCCCACGTAAAGGGCTATCCTCGGGTGGCACTGTGGGAGACATCATTGTCCACAGAGGTCATCGATCCTCCTGACATTCGACTACAACAAAAGCTTTCATGTCACGATGGTATTGTACCTTACAACCATTACACTTTGAGCAGATCCGCCGAAGACCCATGCCTCTATAAGCGTCTCTGACAACAATGCTTACACGGGAAGGTCCCAACCAGTACATATGCGTACATTGCGCAGTGATATGCCATACCAATATTACGCATATCGGTACCACTTTCCACCTATCACCAAAGAAAAAACGCCCATGAGGGCATCAGCAGTCATCGTCAACAACCACCAGCATCACTACCATAGTAGTGGCACAGACAGCACATGTATCTGTCGATTTTTTTTAACTATCCATAGCATCACGAGCATGGGACATGCCCGCCTCGTTGAAATTTTTTAAATATGTTGTATATTTTGTCTACTTGCAAGCCTTAGGCCATGGTTGTCTCAAAAACGATGCAAGGTATTGTCAATTCCAAAATTCACACAGGCCTCTCTTTCTCTCTCTCTGTGTACGATGCAGAAAAGAAACTATAATGTATTTAGGCTAAACAGTTCTTCCTAGACCTCACACATTAGGGGGTAACTGTTAACACTGGAAAATCATACAACAAAAGATGATAGCAATTAATGTCAAGCCTAAGGATTTACAGGGCAGGAACACATTATGGAATCAAGAATTATTTAAAATCTCTAAGGTTTTGAGAAAATCAGATTTGAACTAGTCATAAATGTTGAATTGTATGCTTTATCCTTCGAGAAGAGTGCCCTCTGTGCACCTTTTTTCCCGATAAGTGCACATTCCTAAAAATGGCAAAAAGTCGCTTTTCGAGACCACACCAAGCAAAGGACAACTACTCCTTATGTGAAAGCCGCCTAAGGACAGCCACCAGCAACTCCTTAGACACATGTGAGCACAGAAAATAATATTTGAGCACACAATGGAATCACACCTCTCCCTTGGGTCACTATCCATCATGTACCAAGGGAGGGAAGGAGGATTTGAAACTCACCTATATAAACCCACCAAGAGATGAAGAAATGGTGATCACATTGTTATGCTAGCCAAAGTTTCCCAAGCAACACCAGCAGTGTGTGACCCAGAGCTGGAGCTAAAGAGGACTCGGTCGTTGGACACCCAACATCTTAGTCCACCACAGTAGAGAGAGAGAGGGAGACTGCATAAGAGGCAGAGCTTGGAAGGAAACATCCTTGCATCGGGACCTAAAGCCATTTCCTAGAGGCCCTTTGGAAAGTGGGTAAAATTTCTTCTCCATTTCAAACGTTTAATAAGAAGAGGCCATCAAGCCATCATTTGCATTATTATCGTTTTGACTCTTTTTATAGATTTTGTATATTTGTGTTCTAGTTTTAGTTTAACCAGAGCATACTTTAGCATACTTTTTTTCATTAAATGTTATGCTTTTGAGCTCCCCCACTTTCTGCCTGTTAACAATAGTTTAAAGAGTAGACCACACTCTTTAAGCTGGTGCGATTTCGTACACCCGTGCGACTAATCCACCACAACAATAGTCTTCCCAAAAACTCCATCCATAATTGGAGGGCTTTAAGAAAATGTTTTTTGAGAATTTTGTTGATTACTTGAATCCTGCAATGGTGTTGAAAGAGTTGGGTAGCCTAAGCATGGATCCAAAAGAAAAATTGAAATATTTCAATAAGAGGTTCAGTTTTGTCCTTAACATATTTTCGGATGAGACGAAACCTTGTGACTCCATAGTTCTGCCTTTCCTGCAAGCATTGCGCAGTTCGTAAAGCAGACTACAAAACCATCACTTTTAGAAAATTTTGATGAATCAATCGCGGTTGAGAAGGACCTACAAGTGATTGGAGTCATTACGAATGATGAATCAATGAAGGAATCCAAGGATGCAGGTAAAAGGTCCTAGGACCCAATAAACAAGGCCAAAGTAAGGGAATCACCCGATCTTGAGAACTTGACCCGCTTGGTGAAGAACCTATCAAATGAATTGGAAGAGCTTAAACAATGGTCAAGTGGGACCACCAGTAGTAGTAAGCCTCCGTGATTCAACCTACTCAAAAGAACTATGAATTCAAGCAGTGGCACTAGTCAACTGAAAAAATATGCACAGAGTTCCAACATAGAATTGAACCTTGAAAACATGGTCATGACATAATATTGTTCATATCATCAAGACTATCATTCTGAGAAACCACGCCCACAATGGAATCATGCTATGACTTCTATTGTTGCATGTTTCTACGACATAGTATTGGTTGAAGAACAAATAGAGCTGGAAGAAGAAAAGGAACAATATGCTTCATCTGATGAGACTCCAAGTGTCGGCATGCAGTGAACGTGTTCAAATATGTAATTACTTCCCAAAAGAATACATCTAAGAAACAACCTTTGAGTGATGCCCTGGCCCAAAAACAACCCAACCATTACAACTTAATAAGCCAAGGGCCAACTATTACCACAGAGTTGATGAAGAAGAAACTCAAAGAACGCTTCCTGAGGAATATTCTTCCTTCAATCAACTCAGCATGAAACACTACGAGAAAATCTGGGAATTCAGTCTCAACAAAATCTGCATCCACAAATAATAAATATGACATTATCACTCAGGAAGTGAAAAGACTGGTTACTTCCCTGGACATTCCGATTGTCCTTCTTGTTGTTGACTACAACATAATGGAAGATATGAAGAAGGCTCATGCGAACATCTCACTTTTCTAGCCAACAAATATCACAAGCCAACAGGACATTATGTTACAAGCACTTTGACACTCCTTTGCAAGTAATGAATATTCTCCCCTTCGAACAAGGGGTTAGGTACATCCTCTAACTCTCTCGAATCAGTACTTCATGCTTTATCATTAGAATTAAACACTCTCTGCCCACCCTTTCTCATAAATTTTGAAATATTTAATTTCAATGTACACAATTTCTTGGTTGATTCTTGTGCATCAACAAACCTAATTCCATTATCTATAGAAAATCAAATCAATGCAAAATGGATCAACATTGATGCAAAAATTATTCAATTGGACATAACTCTTTTCCCTGCAATCAGTGAACTCAGAGATGTGCTCATTCACTTATCATCTAACAAACGAGTTCACCAGTGCATAAACATAGTAATTGTGGACATACCGGAGGCCTATGTATTATTGTTGAGTCAAGATTGGTCAAGTAAACTATAAGTGTACTTTTCAACTGAGTAGTCTCACCTATGGCTTCCGTATCAGGGCAAAGATAACTAGATTCGAGTAAACTCAAAGAGGTACATGAACCACAACGTGACCCCCTTAAATAGACATAAAAAACCAATGGCTTTCATAGAACTTGTGTTGGGAAATTTCTTCCTAGAAACACAACTAGGGTGCTATCTCACACAGCCATCCCTAGCCCCACTAGAAACATAGTTGGAGCTCCATCCTAGTTCAACTGGTGAAAATGACTTATGTACAGTCAGTAGTAGTGACAGAAGTACTAGTACTAGTGTGGTTCACAACCCTTGTATATATGATTTGTGGACTCTTTATTTCAATGGTTCAAAAACAGAGGATGGATACAAATCTGGTTGCGTTCTAG
This sequence comes from Pinus albicaulis, assembly GCA_034641835.2. Taxonomy (NCBI): domain Eukaryota; kingdom Viridiplantae; phylum Streptophyta; class Pinopsida; order Pinales; family Pinaceae; genus Pinus; species Pinus albicaulis. Next base: position 1,421,305,010 of record CM076581.1, on the reverse strand, counting down.
TAGACCCAATGTGAAAAAAATGCCCAAGCCCAGACGGATGGACTGTAGAACTCTTCTTACATTTCTTTGATCTCATGGGGATTTTTATTTTGGACATGGTGGAAGAATCTCAGATTGAGTGTCACATTTTTGGCACTATTAAATCCACTTTCATCATCCTTATCTCGAAGGTTAGTTCCCCTGAGTCATTTTCAGAATTTTTGCATATATCATTGTGCAATATCATATATAACATTATTTCGAAGGTGATAGCGAAAAGAATTAAAGGCCCCCTCTCTATCTATATATCGGATGAGAAATTTGGTTTTCTACATTGTAGATCCATTCATGATGCTATAGCTATCTCCCAGGAGTGTATTCACTCCATTCAGACCAGAAAGACATATTTTTTTTGTGATGAAGATAGATTTACAAAGAGATTATGATTATGTTGACGGGGGGTTTCTCAGGATCATTTTTACTAAGATCAGTTTGGTGATTTGGAATGTCGAATGGATCCGGGCATGTGTTACAAACATTTGACTTATTGTCGTTATCAATGGATATCCCACTGACTTTTTCCATGCACACCTGGGTCTTCACCAGGGATGCTCATTATCTCCCTTGTTTTTCATTCTTGTTATGGACGGTTTTAGCAGCAAGATATCATCTTCGAGGGACTTGCACCTTCCATGGATTGAGGATGGCTCCTCAGGTAACTATCTCACATATGTTCTTTGTCTATGACATTTTGACCTTTGGTATGATTATCCGTACCAATGGGCGGCCCTTCATCATATTTTCCAGATATGGTCGGGCTTCGAGCCTATTCCTGAATGGTGTGAAATCCTATCTATATTTCTCCAATGCAAATCCCCTTGAAATTAAATATATTTTGGATATGTTTGGCATTGGAACGGGACTTCTGCAATATGGATTTACATATTTTGGTTTCAGACTGAAACCGACACGCTACAGAAGGGAGGATTGGACGTGGATGTTGTCAAAATTTGACAAGAAACTTATGGTTTGGAAAAATTGCTACTTATCTCTGGGAGTAAGGTACACTCCCGTACAATATGTCCTTCAGCAAATAGCGATTTATTGGATGCATCTATTTGCTTTGTAGGATCATATTTGTTCTCATATTCGATCACGCCTTGCCCATTTCATGTGGTCGGACACCGAGCTGGAAAGGAAATTTCACCTCGCTGTATGGGAATCTATCAAGAAACCCAAGAACCTTGATGGATGGGGTATTTTGGACACCAGGGTGTTTGGGTGTTCATTTCTCATGAAGTCATTATGGCGGGCTATTTTTAGTGGAGGCATCCGAGGTTGTATCGTTGCTGCAAAGTACCTTAGGAGCAAACATATCACATACTGGATTAAGGTTCAGCAGATTGGTACAAAACGAGGGTCTTGCATTTGGATGAGTTTCCAATGGATATTGCCCTGGTTTTTACAGTTGGTGCAATGGAAATTTGGCAGAGGTAACACTATCGTCATTGAATTTGATCGGATCCCTGGTTTATTTGCTCCCACACAACTGTCTTTTGACTCGGTGGGGCCCCTCCAACATAGGGGCATTTTTTACTTTGATTAGGTTTTACGCTAATGGAAGGGAAACATCCCTACTTGTAGGTCTGCATCACAAATTGGTTTGTAATGAAACACCGCAGATGAATGGAACAACTAGATCAAAAATCTTACATGAGCTGGATTACGTGGGAATCCGGCGGGACACCACATTACATGGGATGGAATCACCCGAAATGGATCTGTTGTTGTAGTAGATAATTATAATTACAACATACAAAATAGGCTGGGGGCTCTAACAAAATCTTGGCGTGCGGAAATCTGGAGCATTAAAGTGCCCCTACAGATCACTCTTTTTTCATGGCTCGCGTGGAAAAGCAAAATCTTAACCTGGGACAACCTTTGAAAACAGGTTTCGTAGGCCCGGGAAGATGTTCTATATGTGATTTAGATTTTGAAAATGTGAGTCAGATTTTGAAAATGTGAGTCACTTATTTTTCTTTTGCAGGTTTTTTGTTCAGTTTTGGTCTCAAATCCTTACTCATTGCAGGCTTCCTGTCCAGACTTGCACTTCCATTGAAAACCGTCTGAAGTGGGGACTGATGGGATGTTGGAAATGGTCCTATATTCCACTACTGATGATCTGGGAGATATGGAAATCATGTAACCATGTTATTTTTCGTGACATGCTTCATAACACTCACTATATTATTTCCAAGATATTGGCATGGCTTAATTACATGGAACCGACTCCAAGCAAAGAACGGGACCTGTCGAGGCACATTATACACAGTAATATCACACTGCCAACGGTTTTCTTTGATGGGTAGAAAAATAAGGGAGATGTGTATGTGGGGATGTCTTATGCATTAACATAGACATTTCTTACAAAATACACTGGTTCGGGGGCCTAGGTACCAACACCCATGTAGAGTTGGTGGCTCTTTGGCGCCTGCTCTGGTTTGCATCTGAAAAACTGGTTTAGGTTATACACATCTATCGGGAGTCGAAGACCATTGTTGATGGGATTTCTGGAACGTCAAATTTGTATCCTCCCGATCTTCGATACCGGAGGATGTGCATTGAAGACCTTCTTCGCTCATTCCAAAAACTTCAAAATTCACCACATTTTTAATAAAATTCCGTGAGTCAAATTCACTGGCCGATCTCCTATCTAAAAGAAGAGGCTTGTTAGATAAGGAGGGATATATTTTTTATTTTTTTTTTCCATGGAGTTGTAAAAGGAGATGATAGAATTTCTCTTCCATAGTTGCATGATTTGACTACACTGCTTTATTATATTTCTATTTATGGTTTTTCCCCTTTTTGGACACTCGTTTTTATCTATATCTTTGGATGACCTCCACACACTTTCTATTTATGATCATATGTTTTGTTTTTTTAGGTTGGTCTATATCGTGTTGATGGATACTATACAACCGGATTATGAACAAGATATGTTTTAATGTAAATTGGATTTTTTTCCTTATAATAAAATTTAGTTTAGTTTTTTTCTTCTTGAAAAAAAAGATGCAAGTTGCACCTCGTTGATAAAGCAGCCCTCGACGATGGTAGGTCTCTCATTCATCATTTATCGAAGTTTTTTTACGCACAGAATCCCAACAAGGTGACAGAGTGAACTGCTCGAGGATAAAGGTGTCCACTAAATTCAATAAAACCTCTCATAATAAGTGTCCATTAATTCAGGGATTGCGCTAAACATAATAAGTTTCCATTAATTCAGAATTGTGCTCAATCTTTTGTATTTATTATTTTTATTAGGAATCACTTTAGCAAAGTCTAACTCTAAAAGCATCCAGGAGAATTGACCAATGACTCATTATTAACAAAGTGATGTAAGGGAGAAAATGTAACCACATTTCCTTGGAGCTAAATTATTATTTTTATTTTTGTGTAATTTTTATTTTTATTTTATTATTATTATTTTTATTTTTGTGTAATTTGACCAATTCAAAATGTTTACATAACATAACAGGATAGGACAACATCTCTTCCATATTGCATTGGAGAGCACCTCTGGCGCAATCAATGTATTGCTAAAAATTAACAAAGACATCTATTGTTTGGTGTAAACTTTGATGTCCTTATTGAACCAGGAAGCCTACATTAGATTGGTCATAGTTTCCCTTTGTGGATGACCATGTGAAAAACTATGTGTATGTGTTGCAAGGTTGTGAAGAGAGATTGATTGAAAAGGGGCTAAGAAAATATGTGAGAATCTTTGGAAACAAACCACCCATTGTAAATGAATGAAAGATTATTTAGCTGGCATGATATTAGTGGACTGATGTTTAGTTTCTTAGTTGTGTCAACGACACGAAAAATTGATTTTTGGAGGAGGATATGATTGAATTTTCTTAGAAATGCGTTTCTTTGGATGTTGATATTATGTGTATGTTACAAAATGCCAGGATATACATAGTGTGGTGTCCATTTTTCTCCTATGGGTATATAAGATTGATAAATGGAGTACAATGAATGGATCCATTGATGTGAGTGTCACAATGTCAAAATATTCATTGTTTGTAATATCAATGGTATGATAATCACTTGGTATGCTCAATTTGATGGCTTGCTTAGTATGTCTAAGGATTTGATGGCTTGGTGTGTCCTAGTTAAAATGTAGAGATTGCTTGGTGTGTTTGAGTAGAATAGAGGATGCCTTAGTGTGCCTGAGATGAGAACCCAATGACCCTAGTTGTAATGCATCCATGTTGGGGCATAAGTGGAACTAGTTATCTAATCTTAGGCACATATGTTGAACTAGTTGTCTAATCTTGCTTTAACATGAGGGAAACTAATGCACCTCCACATGACAGTTGATTTGAGTCCTTGAAGTGAACACTTATTGTATTTCCCTAAGGGGGAAGTTGTTCACCCATATAAGTAGTTATTAGCACTTTGGAGGAGTGGGTTGTGTGTTTAATTGAATGCTCTATGAGTGGGTGATATATGTTGGTTGTGATCTCTAGGTGATGCTATGAGACTAGAAACTAGTAGATAAGTTGTTTATGTGTTAGAATGAGGTAAGGCTAAAGGGGCATGTTAGTGGAGATCTAGTGCATTTTCTCCACTAATTAGCTATTTGAATTGATAATGGAATTAGTTGCACATGAAGGGGGAGTTTATCAAGAAATTGAAAGAGCCGCGTACCTAAAGGAGTTCCTACTAGACTTGTGATTGCAGTAGTTAGGTATCCATGTATTTCGATGAATGGTTATTCCTTTAAATGAGCTTTTATAAGTTTTTGAAATCTACAAGAAGCAAGTCCTTGGTTGAACCAAAATATAGATTTTTTTTATGAGTCCAGTGTCTTCATAATCTAAAGGAGCAAGTGTTGTAGATAACTAGATGATGATGAAGACCTAACAAAACATAGATTCAAGACAAGTAATCATCAAGGGGGGTGTTGGAATTATTAGCCCTTAACAAAATATAGATTTAAAACAAGTAATCATTAAGTGGTTTGTTATTTTTATGTGAAATAGAACTTGTTTCTATATGATTAACTTAATTCTTTATAAAAATTTCATATCTAATCAAACATGAGATAGATTTTCTCCAACTAATTAACTCATGTTTTAATGCATAGTTCATATATTCACTCAACTAATTTTAATATAACGAAAGTAATGTATCAATTTTGAGAAAATACTCAAATAATCTATATATATAGTCATGTGAAATGCATATCTACTTGCTCATTTCTCACCATTAGTTTTAATCATCTATCCATTTAACATAGTGTGTAAAGTAATATGACGAAAATAATGTATCAATCTTGAGAAAATACTCAAATAATCTGTTGTCGATCCTAGAGACAGTCTTGAGTTGTGAAAGACCAGTGCCTAGGACATCTTATGTAGCAAAGAGCAAAAGCAATATATTATGACAGGGATGACTAGCAGAATGGAGCTCTCATGCTATTTCTTTGTAAATAGGGAATTTAACTTGAATGGGACCAAAACTTTCAGAAGTTAATAACAGAGAAAGCAATATTGCAGAGGCAAGATGTGGAATTTTAACATGAAATGTAGTAGACAATTCAAAAGCAGCTTAACTGCATAGAGGGTTGGATTCTAAGCACTTCACAGAGATTGGTAATCGCAGAGTATCTATTGCATTCGTATAATAAAGAGGATACTAACTGCTATTGAGACAACATCCAGAAACATATACCAGCATGTAGTGGGCTTGGTAAAATAAGAATCCACACATGAAGACAACATTTTAAATAACATCTCATTAGCAGTCAATATAGCAGAAATGCAGATGAACTGGAAATGAAACAGCATGTCACACCTGAGCCATATTTAAAGTGTCGGAAAGCTTATGACATAAGTATCTACAAGGATAAATTTATATCAGAAACAGTGGGATACTCGCATTCCAGAATGTGACACAAGATAAATGGATATAAACGAAATTAATGGCTAAGCTACATCACATAAGAAAGAAGTACACACTGTAAAGCACCAAGATCAGAATCCTCCTTAAAGATCAAAACTCTTTCTCATTGAAAACCCAACGGGCTCTTCACATTTGTATTAAAACTTTGACAAAAAGCATACAAGACATTCTTTTACAGTCAATTCCTCAGAAAATTTGGAACCTGCTTTTCTCTTTGGATCTTTCTTATATAGACATCCTCATAATTGAGCGAGAAGATATTTTTGGGAAAAATATCTTCCTCGCATGACCAAAATTTGTTAAAGGTCCTTATCAAAGTAACAAAATTTATGATGAGGAGTAAAGGCCTCTCATCATGGACAGTCAGACACTCGGCCGTTTTTAAAACAAAATATTAAACAACAATCTGGTAAAAAGTAAAATGCGGAAGTGGAACATGAAGCCCACTTGAAACTTGAAAAGTAGCTAACTAAGTAAAAGTAAAAAGGCCACTGAGGCCAAATCATGAGTTGATGGTGTTTCATAGATGTGAAGGGGTTGAGGCAGTTGCAGACGCTGGTGGTGGAACATTTGTGGATGAGCTGGCGATCTGACTGGCGAACTGAGTGCATCTTTGTTGGCTATCTGCTGATGGTTCGGGCATCGCTGCGAATTGTTCCACCCTGACATAGGCCTCTGTGAGGTCGTTGAAACTTGCCTCGGTGTGGAGCTTGTGCTTTATAAGATGAAGAAGGGTGAACTCTTGGCGGAGGGATTTCCCAGCCTTAGGTCCAGGCCTTGCAACATTTTCTCGACAATGGGAAGGGCATGTCTCGAATTCACAACAAAAGGGCCGATTGTGATGGGGAGTCTCAGGATGAAACCCTTCTTTGCAGGGACAAAATGGATTTGGTCAGCCTTGAGGGTCTGCCGAATGTACTCCAGCGCATATACTCGTTGAACAGGGAACACGGGCAGCTGGTAAGGGGAAACCTCGGCTCCGTAGACCCGAATTTCAGTGTAATTATCAAATAGATACCAGTCCCCAGTGCTCTGGGATTTTCCAGCTTGTAGCCAGCTCTTCATCTCAGGAAAAACTCTAGGTGAGGGTGAATCGTGGATAATAGTATGGGAAATGGACATGAAATTATTTACAAAACTGGAATAACCCTCCCCCTTAGGTAATTGGCGTACAGAATAATTCCAGTCAAAAACTGGTCGGGGTTGGTAATTCTCCTCATATACCCTTTCTAAACCCAAACCCTGAAACTTATCAGCGTGCTGATGTAAGAAAAGATAGAAGACCATCGAACAGAAACGGAAGTGACTGGCTTCTAAGAGCTCTTGGAACTGGGTCCAAATGCTAGCAGCAAGGAAACCAAGGATATCTAACACTACCCCCTTTTGAGACATTAACTACAAGAAATAGACGCATATCCTGGTGATTTCCCCCAAAGCGCCTACACCTAAAAGACCCACGATGAGAGCAAGGATTAGCTGCACTTCCTCTTGGAACAGACTCAGCGGGAAAGGGTCTGTAGTGGGAAGAGAAGTAGCTTGGTTGCTGGTGATGGAGGAAGTGAAGTCGTTTTGGCGCTCCGATGGCAGTTTGGTGAACTAGGAGGTTAAAGCCACTTCACTGAAATTGATATATGTGTCGCTGGTGGGAAAGCGGAGGGCTTGCCTGATAATGTCGTGGGAAAGAGAAAAAATCTTATTCCCTTGAGGAGAGGTAAACGTGCCTCGCTGCTCATCGAAAGCATCTCTGAGCCAACAAACAAAATCAACCATACAATAGACTGGGGGTAATTTGATGGTATAAACTAGACACAACCACCCGGTATCGGTCTCTATTCCTGATATGTCTTCTAAAAAGCTCGGGTTTAATGCTGCTGATGGGAAAAGGGTATTGGGGGTCACGAATTTCGGCTTGCAGGTCGATGAAAGGCTCGAACCCGGGAGGATTTCTGGTTTCTCGGACCTGAGGGGTTTCTGGTTCGGCTTTATTGGGCGTGCCCCTTCCCATGATTGACAAATAAAACTTTTAAAAGATGAAAGGAAAGCAAAGATAAAATGAGGGACGGAATACCTGTGCAACAGGGAAATATACTCAGGAAAATGACGCGGGGGTGTTGATAGCGACTGGGTAGACCTTGGCACCGATTCCCACTTAGTTTATTTCGTAGCTGGGAGACCTGCGACTTTTACTGGAGTAAACTACGGGAAGACTGTTATTTTATGACTGAGCGTTCTGAGGTAAAAAAGAAAACGGATAGGTAAAATAAACGGGGGGAAAGTGTCATAAGGACACTGACAGTGGAGCACGCGGCGCGTAGGGATTGGGCGTCAGCTGGGGACAGGTGAACAGCGCGTTCCGGGTTTAATACTGGTACGGGTCTCTGTACCAGTTAGCCTAGAGACATAGCTTACCTTTCTGCTGCAATGAACCATGCGATTCTCGAAACCTCTTATTCGTGAGCCGGGTTAAATATATTGCGTACCAGTCTTTAGGGCCCACGTTCCGATCTGCCACGTCACCGAAATCCCAATGGCTTTGACCTACCACGTCGCTCTTTACCTCGGGCCCACTCTATGACGCTTCAATATACTTCTGCGGGGGTATGGGTCTATCCTCCCTTCCGCCTCTTACCTCCCATGGAAATTCCCATATGGGAAATTCCCTCACATGCCCATTTGAGACGCGGCCAACATTTAAATTATTACGCTTTGCATCCTTTGCACCGTATCTTTGCACTATTTGAAGTACCGTTCCCCCTTTTCGCCTTGTGTTTTGACCTTTCTCGTACACATGTTTTGTTTTGGACATGACACTTGCCTCATCATCGTTTCTCATCAATGAACCTTTTTAAATGTTTCACCATCTGCCATATCATTCGATACATGTCTATCTTAAGAGTTAACTCCCAAGAATAACTAATGTTAATTCATGACCAACATTGGCTCCACCTGGGGACAGCACGCTCGTCCTCGAGCATGTCGAGAACTTTGCAAACCACCTGTTTATTTTCTGTGAACGCCATTCCTCTTCATGACTCATAACCACACACATTATTTAAGCAAAGATGAAAACAGACAATAATATACAATATGATACATCAGGCCCTCTTGGCCTAACTCAGAACTGGAAATAAGGCTTGAGAAACTGACCGTTTACAGGGGCGTCGAGCAGATCTCCCTGTAAATTTTCCAATCTGAAGGTATTGTTGCCTCCTTGTTCTGCAATTTTAAAGGGGCCGAACCAGAGGGGATCAAATTTACCATGCTTACCTTTATCAGCCCTTCTAACGTCCCACCTGAGCACTAGATCTCCAATCTGTAATTTTCTATCCTTGGCACGTCGGTCAAAGAGATCTGTCATTTTCTCCTAGTATTCAACTAGTCTCTGATTCACCTGGTTCCGCGTTTCTTCTAGCTCCACCAGCTGGTTGATTCTCCTGGTTACAGCATCCGGTTCCTCCTGAATTTCTTGCATGAATCGAGCCACTGGTAATGCTAGCTGCACAGGGAAGACGGCTGCCCTCCCATAGACTAGTTCGTATGGGGACTTCCCAGTTGCTCTCTTGTTGGTGATCCTGTTAGCCCATAGAGAAAATTTTAATTGGGAATCCCAATTTTTCTGATTTTCATTAATGGCCTTCTTTAGTGCCCTCACCAGCGTTTTATTTGATGACTCTGCTAGGCCGTTTCCCTGTGGGTAATAGGCTGTTGAGTGGCCTAGTGCGATGTTGTACTGTTGACAAAAGTTGACGAACTTTGCAGACTTAAAAGCCTGTGCATTATCAGTTACAATTTTGGCAGGGCAACCAAATCTAGATATGATGTTTTCTTCTAAGAATTTCATCACCACTGTGTCTGTTGTGTTCCTAGCGGTATAGCTTCCACCCACTTTGTGAAATAATCCATGGCAGTTAGTATCCACTTATGCTGACCGCTGGATGGGGGGTGTATTTCTCCGATGAAGTCAATTCCCCACTGCTGGAATGGCTCATCTACATGGACAGGTATCATAGGGAGAGGTGCTAGCTTCTGTCTCTCGGCAAAATTTTAGCACTTCTCACAGCCTCTCACTCGGGTAAACACATCCCCAAATAGTTTAGGCCAGAAGAAACCAACCTTCAGGATCTTGTGAGCAGTAGCCCTCCAACTGTAATGGTCCCCACAGATTCCTTCGTGAAACTCAGCCATTATACCTTCTACCTCTTCCTCTGTCAGGCATAGGAGCAGGATGCCTGAGGGATCTCTCCAGTACAGCCGGTCGTTTGCAACCATGTACTTCTGTGACTTCAACCTCAGTGCTCTGTATTTAGCTTTTTCACAGCTAGGTGGCAACTTAATGTTAGCAGATATTCCACTATCTTCTTATACCACTGGCTCGTAAGGTACTTCATATGTGCCTTCTGGGAAGCTATTTCTACCCCCTGTGGTTCTTCTTTACCTTCTGATGTCTCGTTTGCCATCATGGATAGATTTATTCCCAGAGCCTGGCAATTTGACTCAGACAAGATTTTAGCTAATCCCTGTCCCTTGATTAATTTAGTAGGGCGGATATCCAGCTCATACACCTGTATTTTGGCTATCCATTTCCCTCTTTTTCCTTCACTATCTCCCTGGACAAGGATATCTTTGACCGCTGTTGTGGGCACAAATGCAGTGATGTGGGACTAAAGGACATACATACGAAAGGCTTTGAGGGATTTTACCAGAGCATATGCCTGCTTTTCCAATATGTCATATTTCAGCTCAGCATCATGAAGCACCTGACTGAAAAAGGCAATAGGCTTCTCATACCCATATTCATTTTTCTGCAACAGAACTCCTTCTACTGTATGAGGTGATGCAAAGGAAAAGATCATAAAAGGTTTGGTATAATCTGGCCCGACTAACACAGGGGCTTCAGCAAACGCATTCTTAATCCTGGAAAAAGCTTCTCTTGATTCTTGTGACCACTTAACCTCGTTGTTCTTCTTTATCATGTCAATAATATGCCTAACTATCTCAGTATAGTTAGGAATGAATCTTCTCAGGAAATTTATACGACCTAGGAATACCTGAACTTCCTTCTTATTTCTGGGGAGGGAAATACCGTTTATGAATTCCACTCTCTTAGGGTCTATATTTACTCCGTCTCTGGTAACAATATGTCTGAATAGCTTGCCCTCCACCAGTGCAAACAAAGACTTTTGTGGATTGAGGGAGAGGCCATACTTTCTGCACTTCTCAAAAGTTCTGCGCAAGTGTTCAATGTTTTCTACATCATCTTTTGAAAACACAGTAATGTCATCCAGGTATCCCACCACGAACTTATCCTTCTCCCCGATAAAAGCAATATCCATGGCCCTCTGGAAAGTGGCCCCTGCGTTGATCAGCCCAAAAGGCATCCTGGCATACATAAACGTCCCCCATGGAGTGGTAAAGGCGGTCTTCTTCTGATCTTCCGGCAGTACAGCTACCTGATTATACTCAGAGAATCCATCCTTCATCGACATTCGAGATGCTCCTATCACTTTCTGTGGGATATGATCCATCTTTGGCAGTGGATAATTATCCTTCAAATATGCTCTGTTAAGATTCCTGAAATCAACACATAGCCTTATTTCTTCATTTTTCTTTCGCACAGGGACCAAATTTGCTATCCACTCAGAATATCTCAAGGGTACAATGATTTTAGCCTTCAGCAGTTTCTTAATTTCTTTCTCAATCGAGGGTAGCAACAGTGGGTTAATATGTCTTAGTTTCTGCTTATGTGGTTTTGCATCTGTCTTCAGTGGAATTTTGTGTTGCATAATGCTGATATCAAAAGTTTTAAGGTCTTGATAAGACCATGCAAACACATCTTTATAGGACTGAAATAACTTCTGGTAAAGTTGTTTATATTCCTCGGGGACCTTCTTGGACAGCTTCACGATCTTGGGGTCAACCTCAGTGCCAAGATTCAGATCTTCTACATGATTCTCCTCCATAACTTTTTTCAGCTGTAAGGGAAAATCATTCTTGTTAAATATCCTTTCTAAGGGCACTAACCCTCGAGGAATGACATTCCCCTTCAATTGCAGAAATTTGTGGCCAGCTACCTTTTCTTCCCACTTATCTCCTGGGGTACCCTCTATCTCTTCCTCTTCACAACTATCAATCTCCATGTTGGAGAATTCCCCAACTATTTCCAAAAATCTCTTCACCTGCTCTTCATCTTCAAATACTTGCCAGTGTTTTATATTGTCTGGGATTGATGGTCGATATCGTACCTCAATTTCATATCTCAAGAGAGGATTCTGAGGTGGACGAAAAGTACTGGAAGCCACTGCAAGGGAGTCTGCCATTATGTTCTTCTCCCGAGGCATGAACTGGATATTAAATGCCAAGAAAAAATTCTCCACCAGATCCAAAACTTCATTCCTATAAGCCCTTAGCCTAGGATGTTTGTCTTGGCACTAATTTATCACCTGTTAGACTATTAGTTCAGAATCTCCCAAAACCTTTAGACTTCTTATGTTCATAATCCTGGCTGTCTATAGCCCCAGTAGAAGTGCTTCATACTCGGCCACATTATTTGTGGCTTCATACTCCAACTTGAAAGATAAAGGGACCCATTGGCCTGTAGGGGAAATCAATAACACTCCAGCCCCATTACCTTCCCTGGAGTTAGCCCCATCAAAATGAAGTGTCCAGATTTTTGACTCAGGGCTTTCTATGGACTGTTCTATCTTGATCTGGAAAAATGATGGTTCATGTGCGTACTCCTGATCTTCCTCCAGCATTAAACATGAGAAATCCCCCTCTTTGCTATAAACCGGAGAATTAACTGAATCATCTGCCTTGGTAACTGTCTTGACAAATCTGGTTTCCCAGTACAGCCTCCTCTCTTGACCGCCAAATACAGGGATAGTGGCATAGGTCAGGTCCAATTTAATCGATCCCCCAATTTTGGTTCCCCGAGACCTTGACAGTAGCATGCCAAAGCGAGCTGGGATGTCAGCTACAACTATATCCATCACTACACTTTTTGTTGGGATCTGAGCCAAGTTAACCACTAAGTCCTTTATCATGCCCAGGCACTTAACTCTTTTGGAGTCAAATGAGTATAGGTCTTTGTATGGGCGGGTGATCTGTAGTCCTAGTTGCTCCATGACCGAGAGGGGTAAAAGATTATGGGAGGCTCCCGAATCTAACATGCAGTTATGCAGCAGTAGGTCATGTATTACTAAAGACACATAAAAAGGGGGAGTGGCAGCATCCAATTCTTCGACATGTGGGCCAAAAACAACCATAGGTCTTTCTTCCTGAAGGTTCAGACTGTCTGGAATGTTTATTACTTCTGGAGGGAGCATAAAGGACGTGACCTGGGACTGATATGAAGGTTTTTTTAACAACTCGGTCAAGGGGACTGGGATTTTCACTTTCTCAAGCTCCTTTTGCAAGCTGAAAGCAGAGGAAGGCTTATCTACTGACACTTCTTTTGGTTCTTTATCTTTGGGGTCTTTGTTCTGAGGGGGAGGTTTGACTTCTTTTAAGACTGGATTGACACTGGGGGGTGTAACCACTTGTGAAGATGAAGGAATTTGATCAGCAGACTGTAAATATTGGTTAAGGGGCCTCTTACCTTTGTCCGGGGTCTTTTGAGATGTTTCCTCCTTCAAAGCTAGAGCCTCTTCTTGGAGTGTGTCCTCCTCCTAGTCCTGAGTGCGAGTTCTCTTCCTGGAATATTTGAGGTCATATCTTCTATTGAATTGAGCTTGCATGAAATCGACGAACTGCTTGCAGTAGTCATCGATCTCAGGGTCTTCAGTATCTTCAATAACTTTCCCTTCTATGTGTGCTTGCACCTCCATTTTGCCACTCTCATGTAAGGGACATTCAACTTCATCACTGTTTGAGAAAGTAAGGTATGCTTCTTCTTGCTCATAAGCAGTGTCTTCGGTAGAACCCTCTACTTTCCCTTCCAAGTATAGAGGGTGTGATACCTGATCTTTCTGCTCCTTTTGTCCCCTTTGCAGTATCTGCAAGGGTGGATTTCTGTATTGAGGGTTAAAGCCTCTGTTAGGAGCATTTTGGAAATTCTTGGAGGATGAATTCTTTGCCTCCATTTCAAGCTTCACTAGCTTGCTTGAGAGATTCTTGATCATCTTGTTCATTTCCTCAATCCTTTCATTAGTTGAATCTCTATCTTGGCTTGAGGTGGATACCTCTTCCTTTCCCCTTCTTCTTGTATCTTGCTCAGATTTTCCCTTGGATTTACCAGTGGAGGCAAATTTTGCCTCAAGCTCCAGTGCATCTATCTGAGCATCATCCAGAGTGGCTGGCTTTATTTCTCTTAGAGATAAGCTGAATTCAGAGTCAAAGGCTGCCACAAACACCACCTTGCCCGCAGTCTGGTGTGGTTTCATTTCGGTGGGAAGGCTCACGTAAAACTTGTTAAATCTCTTAATAAACTCAGCCACCCCTTCATTGTGTCTCTTCTTGAGTGTATTAAACTTAGTCAGACAATGCCTGTGGTCTTTCTTCTCTCCCCATTTCTTGAGAAAAGTGTCTTCCATTGCTTCCCATGTGTTTATGGAACGGTCTCCCAACGTCTTGAACCAATTTCTAGCTTCACCGTTAAGGGATTGGACAAATAGTCTTAGGACTACGTCAAGATGTTCTACGTTGAAGTTTTCTGCGAAGGAGCAGAAGACCTCAAGGTGATTTTGAGCTTCAATCTCGTTCTCTCCATTGAAACGAGGCAGGATCTTTAGATAATCCTGTGGTAGGTCGTTCAGCACTGGAGGTAAAGCAAGGGGGGCATATTTATTCAGCAGGAAGCCCGGAACATTTGCCATTGGAGGAGGAGGTGGAGGTAACAGAAGGACTTGATGTGTAAGTGGAGGAGGAGGAGGAAGTGAGGTGTGGATGATGATGGGAATATAGTGAACGGCAGCTTGGGATGATGGAGACAAAGGTGGAGTATTAACAGCAGATACCTCAGTGACTTCCTTTACTTCTTCAGCCTCTAGAGTGGGGTGGAGTGTGTAGCGGGTGGTGTCTATTAACTCGGCCTCGTCTTTAACTTGGATGTTTCTAGGAGGTAAACTGTCTGAGTAGTAACCGATTTCTCCCACAGCGGAGTCAGAATCTTGTACTTGAGCTACTTGAGAAGAGGAAGAAGGAAAGTCTTCCAGAGAGAATTGTGGAATCTCAGTATGGATAAATTGTATCTCCCTCCAATTTCTTCTATGTAAAATTTTTTCTGGGTCAGACACAGAGGGAGTCTTTGGCTGGGATGTATTTGACCTGAGGTGTGGCTTCCGAGGAGCCAGGACTGCAATTAGATTTATCTGAAAAACGAACGTGGAGTCACCAAGGTGAGGGATATACAACTCTCAACTCTCCATGCTTACCTAATTGAAGAGTGAATAGGGTTTGTCGAGGCCCAAGGATTTCAGTTATTCTTAATTTCATCCCTGGCAACGGCGCCAAAAAGATGTTGTCGATCCTAGAGACAGTCTTCAGTTGTGAAAGACCAGTGCCTAGGACATCTTATGTAGCAGAGAGAAAAAGCAATATATTATGACAGGGATGACTAGCAGAACGGAGTTCTCATGCTATTTCTTTGTAAATAGGGAATTTAACTTGAATGGGACCAAAACTTCCAGAAGTTAATAACAGAGAAAGCAATATTGCAGAGGCAAGATGTGGAATTTTAACACGAAATGTAGCAGACAATTCAAAAGCAACTTAACTGCAAAGAGGGATGGATTTTAAGCACTTCACAGAGATTGGTAATCACAGAGTATCTATTGCATTTGTAGAATAAAGAGGATACTAACTTCTGTTGAGACAACATCCAGAAACATATACCAGCATGTAGTGGGCTTGGTAAAATAAGAATCCACACATGAAGACAACATTTTAAATAACATCTCATTAGCAGTCAATATAGCAGAAATGCAGATGAACTGGAAATGAAACAACATGTCACACCTGAGCCATATTTAAAGTGCCGGAAAGCTTATGACATAAGTATTGACAAGGATAAATTTATATCAGAAACAATGGGCTACTCGCATTCCAGAATGTGACACAAGATAAATGGATATAAACGAAATTAATGGCTAAGATACAACACATAAGAAAGAAGTACACACTGTAAAGCGCCAAGATCAGAATCCTCCTTAAAGATCAAAACTCTTTCTCATTGAAAACCCAACGGGCTCTTCACATTTGTATTAAAACTTTCACAAAAAGAATACAAGACATTCTTTTACAGTCAATTCTTCAGAAAATTTGGAACCTGCTTTTCTCTTTGGATCTTTCTTATATAGACATCCTCATAACTGAGCGAGAAGATATTTTTGGGAAAAATATCTTCCTCGCATGACCAAAATTTGTTAAAGATCCTTATCAAAGTAACAAAATTTATGATGAGGAGTAAAGGCCTCTCATCATGGACAGTCAGGCACTCGGACGTTTTTAAAACAAAATATTAAACAACAGTCTGGTAAAAAGTAAAATGTTGAAGTGGAACATGAAGCCCACTGGAAACTTGAAAAGTAGCTAACTAAGTAAAAGTAAAAAGGCCACTGAGGCCAAATCATGAGTTGACGGTGTTTCACAGATGTGAAGGGGTTGAGGCAATTGCAGACGCTGGTGGTGGAACATTTGCGGACGAGCTGGCAATCTGACTGGCGAACTGAGTGCATCTTTTCTGGCTATCTGTTGATGGTTTGGGCATTGCTGCGAATTGTTCCACCCTGACATAGGCCTCTGTGAGGTCGTTGAAACTTGCCTCGGTGGGGAGCTTGTGCTTTATAAGATGAAGAAGGGCGAACTCTTGGCGGAGGGATTTCTGAGCCTTAGGTCCAGGCCTTGCAACATTTTCTCGACAATGGGAAGGGCATGTCTCAAATTCACAACAAAAGGGCCGATTGTGATGGGGAGTCTCGGGATGAAACCCTTCTTTGCAAGGAGAAAATGGAGTTGGTCAGCCTTGAGGGTATGCCGAATGTACTCCAGTGCATATACTCGTCGAACAGGGAACACGGGCAGCTGGTAAGGGGAAACCTCGGCTCCGTAGACCCTAATTTCAGTGTAATTTTCAAATAGATACCAGTCCCCAGTGCTCTGGGATTTTCCGGCTTGTAGCCAGCTCTTCATCTCAGGAAAAACTCTAGGTGAGGGTGAATCGTGGATAATAGTATAGGCAATGGACATGAAATTATTTACAAAACTGGAATAACCCTTCCCCTTAGGTAATTGGCGTACAGAATAATTCCAGTCAAAAATTGGTCGGGGTTGGGAATTCTCCTCATATACCCTTTCTAAACCCAAACCCTGAAACTTATCAGTGTGCTGATGTAAGAAAAGATAGAAGACCATCGAACAGAAGCGGAAGTGACTAGCTTCTGAAAGCTCTTGGAACTGGGTTCGAATGTTAGCAGCAAGGAAACCAAGGATATCTAACACTACCCCCTTTTGAGACATTAACCACAATAAATAGACACATATCCTGGTGATTTCCCCCAAAGCGCCTACACCTAAAAGACCCGCGATGAGAGCAAGGATTGGCTGCACTTCCTCTTGGAACAGACTCAGCGTGAAAGGGTCTGCAGCGGGAAGAGAAGTAGCTTGGTTGCTGGTGATGGAGGAAATGAAGTCATTTTGGCGCTCCGATGGCAGTTTGGTGAACTAGGAGGTTAAAGCCACTTCACTAAAATTGATATATGTGTCGCTAGTGGGAAAGCAGAGGGCTTGCCTGATAATGTCGTGGGAAAGAGAAAAAATCTTATTCCCTTGACGATAGGTAAACGTGCCTCGCTGCTCATCGAAAGCATCTCTGAGCCAGCAAATAAAATCAACCACAAAATAGACTGGGGGGTAATTTGATGGTATAAACCAGACACAACCACCCGGTATCGGTCTCTATTCCTGATATGTCTTCTAAAAAGCTCGGGTTTAATGATGCTAATGGGAAAAGGGTATTGGGGGTCACGGATTTCAGCTTGCAGGTCGATGAAAGGCTCGAACCCGGGAGGATTTCTGGTTTCTTGGACCTGAGGGGTTTCTGGTTCGGCTTTCTTGGGTGTGCCCCTTCCCATGATTGACATATAAAACTTTTAAAAGAAGAAAGGAAAGCAAAGAGAAAATGAGGGACGAAATACCTGTGCAACAGGGAAATATACTCAGGAAAACGATGCAGGGGTGTTGATAGCGACTCCATAGACCTTTGCACCGATTCCCACTTAGTTTATTCCGTAGCTGGGAGACCTGCGAATTTTACTGGAGTAAACTACGAGAAGACTGTTATTTTACGACTGAGCGTTCTGAGGTAAAAAAGAAAACATATAGGTAAAATAAATGGGGGGAAAGTGTCGTAAGGACACTAACAGTGGAGCACGCGGCACGTAGGGATTGGGCGTCAGCTGGGGACAGGTGAACAGCGCGTGCCGGGTTTAATACTGGTACGGGTCTCTGTACCAGTTAGCCTAGAGACATACCTTACCTTTATGCTGCAATGAACCATGCGATTCTCGAAACCTCTTATTTGTGAGCTGGGTTAAATATACTGCGTACCAGTCTTTAGGGCCCACGTTCTGATCTGCCACGTCACCGAAATCCCAATGGCTTTGACCTGCCACGTCGCTCTTTACCTTGGGCCCACCCTGTGACACTTCAATATACTTCTCCGGGGGTATGGGTCTATCCTCCCTTCCGCCTCTTACCCCCTGCGGAAATTCCCATATGGGGAATTCCCTCACGTGCCCATTTGAGACGCGGCCAACATTTAAATTATTACGCTTAGCATCCTTTGCACCGTATCTTTGCACTATTTGAAGTATCGTTCCCCCTTTTTGCCTTGTGTTTTGATCTTTCTCGTACACATGTTTTGTTTTGGACATGACACTTGCCTCATCATCATTTCTCATCAATGAACCTTTTTAAATGTTTCACCATCTGCCATATCATTCGATACATGTCTATCTTAAGAGTTAACTCCCAAGAATAACTAATGTTAATTCATGACCAACATAATCTATATATAGTCATGTGAAATGCATATCTACTTGCTCATTTCTCACCATTAGTTTTAATAATCTATCCATTTAACATAGTGTGTAAAGTAATGGCATTGCATCCCAATTGAGATGGGGTACTTGGAATGTGTTTTCTTTGCTTTTTAATTGAAAGAAAAATATAAAATATAATGTATTTCTTATGCTTTTTACAGTGATGATGATGATGATTGAGACCAAACTTTGGTCTATCGAGCCTATAATTTGTTTAGTTCTTAATTGTCTGGCTTCTCGTCTTTCTTGGCGAGATTGGTGTTCTAGCTTTCTTTTTCTTCTCTATGGTCTTCCAACTTCCTTTATCTTGCACCTCCTTCATCTCTTTTGATTCTTGGGACACTAGTGGCTATCGTCGAGATCTAGGAGATCTTCTTTGCTGCAAAATGAAGATTTATTTTGCGTGGTATTCACATCCTCATAATTTTTTATGCTTGAGGGGCTATCGAGTTCATTTTTTTGTTGTTGGGCAGGGCTTTCCCCCTGCTTGTATTGAGGGTTTTTGTTTCTTTCTTGCTTGATTTATTGCAATTCAGAGTTTTCTGGAGAGTATTCTTCCTTGATGAAAGTGTAATGTTCCTTTTGTGCTCCTTACCACCATGTAGATCTATGGTGATTCTTTCTAGTAGAATTTTTTTGAGAGACTTTTGGGAAATTTTTGGCTAGATGGTCTCTCTCAAAGCAGGATCGACATCTGAAGAGGACACTTTCATAGTCGAGTTTCTGGTTCCATACATAGTCTTTGCTTATTAAGATTATTTTAGCTCGAGTTTCTGGTTCCATACATAGTCTTTCCTTGTTAAGATTATTTTAGCTGAGAATCAGACGCTGAAGTATAAATATCGAGTAATAAATATTTTTTATAGTTTAAATTTTGAATGAATAATTAAAATTATTAAAATAAAATAATTAAAAAAAATTTAAAAAGAATATTATAAAAAATCTTGAGGTAACTGCTCGAATGTTTGTCTGGAATCTGATGGAATTACATGTAATCTAACATTGATCTGGCTTCTGAGGTTCCCAAAGGATGTGAAAAGGTTTGCCTTGCCTTTTTCCGTGTTCTTGGACGCATATCTGTTAACATTCTTCTATTCCCTGTTTTCATTTTAGCGTACAAATTCCGGATGGAGGTGCTACTTATCATGTTGGGCAAAGGATGGAATTCTGCAGGTGGAGGCGGATGGGGAGCAAGTGGGGATGCACTACTTTGCGATTCTGTGGAAATATTGCAGTCCTTGCTTCGTCAGAAAGTTGTTTTAGAGACCCATTCGAAGTTCGTGATGCACAAAGCCAAAATTAGTCAGAAAGATTGAAAAATCCACCAGCATGGGATAGACAGCTCTCAAACTTGTCGTGTAAATTATGTTCTAAATTTGATTTGAAATTATTGCGCAGGTG
The DNA here is from genome assembly GCA_034641835.2 of Pinus albicaulis. Lineage (NCBI taxonomy): Eukaryota > Viridiplantae > Streptophyta > Pinopsida > Pinales > Pinaceae > Pinus > Pinus albicaulis. Next base: position 1,421,284,623 of record CM076581.1, on the reverse strand, counting down.
AAATTTCTTATAAATTGTTATTTTTAAATTTTAGCTGATTTTAATTTTAAAAGTGTTTAACTAATTAATATTTTAGCTGATTTTAATCTTAAATGTGTTGAAGTAATTAATTATAAAGCATTTAACGATTCATTTTAAATTTATTTAGATAATCAGATTAAAGAATGTGTATAGACTTTGTCTACAGAAACTACAATTTTGTCTAGAAAGTCATTTTTCACTTGAATCTGGTTTTTTTTTTCAAAAAATGTGACCATAGAACTGGTTGAATAAGAGCCATCACAAACCTATGGAGCACCAATTTCTAAATTTTGACAGTTGTAACTTATGTCGTAGGATTTTCTCATAAGGGGTACTTGTAAGGGGTATTTTGGGTACGGGGAACAAGTATTCGGTACTGCTATAAGCTTTGCCCAAATTTATAGGAAACGTAAAGTTGGGAGTGGCAATAATATAATATATTAAAGTAAGATAAAAATCACACTGTGCAAACTCTATATAAATTCTATATTGTGAATCAAAGAAATTACACACATATTTATTCATAAAATAGTCTCAAGATAGGAAATCTATCTTGGACGTATAGTAATGTGGTTGAGAGATTCTCTCAACCACACACTAAACTAGGAAAGAATATAGTTCTAACTACATCCTATTATGTAGGAACAAACTCCTAAAATGGAGAATTACAACTATAGACAAGTAGTAATTAGATATTTCTAACTCCCTCCCTTAATGACTACTTGTCGTGATAGTGATTCACAAAGTCTGGTTGTGGTCAAACATAACAAAGAATATGTCGACGTCCATATAAAAGAGCAAAAATCCACTGCAATGCATGGGTACCAACCGCTGCAACCGCTAGTCCTATAGGATGTCCTTCGCATACATGATTCTGTCAACCATTATCACTTCATATATGTACCTACAAATCCACCACCATCGGGCGAATTGCATGTGCAGAACCTCCAAAACAAAGAGAGATCAACACCTTTCTAAGCCAAATATTGATATCCAAATAACTGTTGAAAATGCAACAAGATGATGGAGCTTAGTGAAAGGAAGTCGCCTTCACTAAGTGGGCCCGCAGGCTATTTTTGGCGCAAAGTCTATTTTTAGACTATGTCTATTTCTAGACATATGGATCATGGTCTATGAGTTGCAGGATGCTATTTATAGATGATTGGTCAAGTTGGTAAAAATAGATGGACCTCTATTTTTAGACATTAGGCGAAGTCTATTTTTAGACTGCCAGTCTAAAAATAGATCAGTCAAATATTATTAGCCCTTAATAATATTTGGACTATAAACATTATCTTATCCTCTTGGAGCACTTCAGTTTGATGCTTGGGTGTGGAACATGCAGCTGACAGAAGGAAATACGCTTTTCCTAAGGGTTAGTTGAGCTATTGCATGGTTGACTTCAGTTAGAACTCATGTGGCAGAGTTTGGTGGAGTTGATGAGATAGTTGGTGGAGTTGTGTTCGGTTTAACTTAGTTGAACTAGTTGTATTTAGTCTAACTAATAAATACACTAGTGATGAGTGGTGTGAATTAATTATTAATTAATTCACTAATTATTAACTCATAAATCAACTAAAGAATACATCAGTTAACTGCATTGCATGGACAGTTCAGTGGAGACCAGTGTTAGAGGTGGGTGAAAGGGTGAGTCTACTATCAGTTGTGACTATAGCTGTGCATGAGATTTGCACACACATTGATTGATATTTCCAATGAGGATTGCGCAGTACAAGCCAGTGGGATTCGAACTTGGATCTCATCATTATTTATCTTGGATTGCGCAGTAGAGGCAGGCAGACAGGTGAAGCAGATTAGAGCATGGGATGTGCATGATCTGAGCTTGTTTTGTGTGTAGCATGTGAGATAGTGCTGAGAGCTTGTGAGGAGTTTGTGCTATGTATTGTTACATGTTCTCTATCATTATAATATACAGATAGTTGGGGGTTTTCAGCTGTAAGCTTTCCCCATTACATACTGTGTTATATGTGTGCTTGATTATGTTTTAATGTGCGCATGAGACTGCTTCTATTTCCGCAAATTGATGATCAATTGTAGAAGAGGTTATGTATTATGCATGAAGCTTAAATAGTGTGTAATCAGGATAATCTCGGTGAATAATTCAGCTATTATTCAAATTTCTACATGGTATCAGAGCGAAATTGATCATCGGATCTATTACAATGATTACAATTTATTTCGGTAGACAGAGTCTGTAAGCGGGCCAGGTAGCCTCTGGATCCATCCTTTCTTTGAAAGGTGATATATCCAGTAAATGCCCCTACAGTCGATCTCTATGCTAGAAATACTTTGTTCTCACATATCAGAAGCAGTTGAGTTTTGAGCTGGTGGAATTCGAATTTGCAGCAGTGTTTTCTTGGTGTCGAAGTCAAAATGTCTTTCAACGGATTGCGATTGGAGTATGCCCTTGAAGGCAGCTCGAATTATATTGCATGGAAGGACAGGATGGAGGCGGTGTTAGATGAAAACGGGTTGAAGGAGTTCATAGATGCTGAAGTCCCAAAGCCTACTGATGCTGCTCAAGTTGAGGCTTGGCAAAAGAAGACAAAAAAATGTCGAAGGATTCTGTTGGAGGGCGTGAAGGATCACATTGTATCCAGCCTGCATGGTAAAGCTTCTCCATACTTGATGTGGAAAGCGTTGACAGATTTATTCCAAAGCAAGAGCGAATGAGGAAGTCACCAAGGATAAACTCGTACACATAACGGAGAAGAAAGGCGACAGAGGCCTGCGGCATTCGGTTCATCCAATGCAGTGGAAAGTGTCGGGGTGTGGGATCAGAGATTGATGATGATCGGGTGAGCTTGGCTCTCCTTGGTCTTCCGAAGAGTTGGCACTCCTATCGTGACTCGTCAATGGTCGAGAGAAATTTTAATGGGAGCGACTTTGGTCCGATCTATGAGATAAGGCGAGTACTGTGGACGGATCTTCATCAAAGGCATCTGATGAAGAGAATTGCGCTTTGGCTGCCAAAGCAAAGAAGGGGAAGAGCAAGAAATCTTCTCAATCCGGTGTGAAAGGAAAGAAGCAGGACATGTCCAAGGTGAAGTGCTTTCACTATCACCAGCACGAACATTATGCCACAAATTGTCCGCAGAAGAAGAAAAATAAGCAGGTTGTTGGATCTGCAGTGGGAGAGGCCTTAGCCTCGCAGTTCGAGCTGGATTTTTCGTTGATCGCATGCTTGGTATCAAGTGTGATGGGTTCAATTTGGTTCTTGGATGGTGGTGCGTATTTTCACATGACAGGAGATCGAGATTTGTTTTCTGATCTGGATGAGAAAGATCTTGGAGTGCACATCGAGATGGGCGATGATGGTAGATACAATGCGACTGGTATCGGTACCATTTCCTTTGAAGAGGAGTCCTGGGTAAACCCTTCGTATTGAAGGAATTGATGCATGTTCCAGGATTGACGAAGAATCTTATCTCTATGGTGATGTTAGAAGACAAGGGATATGATGTTGTCTTTAGCGAGGGATAGGCTTTCCTACGCAGTAAGGCAACTGGTGAGACTCGGAGGATAGGGGTTTGAGTTAAGAACCTTTATCAATTGCAAGTATATGGCTGCACAACAATGGCAGGCAAGGCAAAAGGAGTGGTGAGTCGGGATGATGGAGAGTTGTGGCACCGGAGATTGGGCCACCTTCACCATGGAGCTTTGAAGATACTGCAGCAGATTTCATCACTTAGTACCTTGCAATCGCATCAAAGGCAAGGGATGTACCTTAGGAAAATTTGTGAAAGCCACCTTTCACGAGAAGGATAGTCGCACCACGATGATCCTTTAGATAATTCACACAGACATGTGTGGACCTTTCTTAGTAGCTTCGACAACAAAGCACATGTACTATGTGATCTTTGTTGATGATTTTTCTCGAAAGTGCTAGATCTTCTTCATGCAGAAGAAGAGTGAGACATACTCAAAGTTCTGTGAGTTCAAGGCATTGGTTGAGAAGGAATTGGGGAAGCAGGTGAAGGCTCTTAGGAGCGACAATGGTGGTGAATTAATCTCTGGTGAATTCAAGGACTTTTACAGCGCAGAAGGAGCCCTATAGAGCTCATAAAGACCTCATAACCCACAGCAGAACGGGGTTTCTGAGTGGAAGAAAAGAACGATCGTGGGTGCTACACGGGCAATGTTTCATGATCAGGGCCTACCCATTCACTTGTGGGCGGAGGCATGCAATACTGCAATATATGTGCAGAACCGTTGTCCTCACAGGATACTTGGCATGAGTACACCCGAGGAGGCGTATTCTGGTAAGAGGCCTGATATTTCCCATTTGAGGATTTTTGGTTCACCTGTTTACATTCATGTGACGAAGGATGCCAGGAAGAAGCTAAAGCCGACTGCAAAGGTTGGGATATTTATGGGGTACATTGATACACCCCACAACTATCGTGTGTATTTGCTAGATAGTCGCAAGACTGTTGTGCGACGGAATATCAAATTTCATGAGGAGAAAGCCATGAAGTGTTCGCTTGAGAGGGAGCCACACTTGCATGCAAATGAGGAGCTATTAGTTCCTAAGGATGAGCCTCAGGATGTGGATCAGCCACAAGAGGAGGTTCATGGAGTGGAAGAGACCACTCAAGCAGCCCCAACCATCAGAGGGTGGAAGTGCACTACAGAAGCTGAGCGAATGGCTCAAGATGCAGAGAAGGCCGTAGGACCACCTACAGCACAAATATAGACAGAGATAAATAACGGACCATTAATCGGATACATGGCTCTTGTGAGAAAATGTGTCGTGATTGCAGCTATCCTCTTTCGAGGAAGTCGTGGAGGACCCGCATGGGTAGATGCCATGGTGGAAGATGAAGATTCGATTGTCGAAACAAATCAATGGGAGATTGTCCCAAGGCCTGAGGGGAAATTAGTGGTTCAGTGGTGGGGTTCGAGATGGATCTACAAAGTGAAGCAGGCAGCTGACGGGAGTGTGGAGAAGTAAAAGGCAAGATTTGTTTCCCGAGGCTTCTCACATATAGAGGGGATCGATTATGAGGAGACCTTTGCACCTGTCACAAGGTATTCTTCCATACGGACGATTCTTGCTCTCTCAGCGCAGATGGGGTGGCACATTCATCAGATAAATGTGAAGACTGCGTTCCTCAACGAAGTCATTGAGGAGGAGGTGTACATAGAGCAGCCCAAAGGTTTCGAGATCTTCGGCAGCGAGTCGCATGTGTGCAGGCTCAAGAGAGCGCTGTATGGGTTGAAACAAGCACCTCGTGCTTGGTACACACGGATAGACAGTTATTTCACCGGACTTGGATTCTCCAAGAGTGAGGCGGATCCTAACCTATACCAGATTGTGGTGGAGGGTAAGTTGCCGATCATTGTACTTTATGTATATGATTTGATTCTGACGGGTGATGAGCTGTTGATACTTTCATGCAAGGAGGATCTTGCTAGAGAGTTTGAGATGAAGGACTTGGGCCTCCTTCATTATTTCGGGATTGGAAATTTGCGCGCAGTTGATGGACTATTTGTTTCTGTAATTATGCCCAAGAACATCGAGAAGTTCAACATGCATGGCCGCAAGTCGGCTGATACCTCTCTTCCTGGAGGTTGGAGGAAGGAGGATGCTACTTCAGCGGAGGTAGTGGATGCCACTGTTTATCGACAGTTGGTGGGGTCGCTTATGTATCTGGTCAATACACGACCCGATATATGCTATGCTGTTAACCAGCTTTAACAAGCTATGGTTAAGCCTACCAAGCTCTTCTGGAAGGCAAGCAAGCATGTATTGTGTTATCTTAGAGGCACATCAGGATATGGACTGTGGTACAGACAGGAGGACGAGGTGAAGCTATGTGGCTTCACAGATGTAGATTGGGCAGGGAGCCCAATGGACAGAAAGAGCACATCTGGAGGGATCTTTAGTATCGGGTCGACAACAGTTTCTTGGTACAGCAGGAAGCAGAGATCCGTGGCACTCAGTTTAGCAGAGGCTGAGTATATGGCAGCAAGCTTAGCTGCATGCAAGGCCATATGGATGAGGAAGATCCTGGTTGGGTTGTTCGGGTCACACTTGGAGCCTACTGTGATTTATTGTGATAACCAAAGTTGCATTAAAATCTCGGCTAATCCAGTATTTCATGATAGATCCAAACACATCGACATCAGGTACCATCATATCAGAGATTGTGTTCAGCGGAGAATCATGTTACTTTCATATGTTCCCACGGAGGATCAGGATGCTGACATCTTGACGAAGGCGCTCACCAGGAGCAAATTCGAATTCCACAGAGGCAGGATAAGGGTTGCAGATAATCCATATCTTGTTGAGAGGGAGTGTTGAAAATGCAACAAGATGATGGAGCTTAGTGAAATGAAGTCGCCTTCACTAAGTGGGCCCGCAGGCTATTTTTGGCGCAAAGTCTATTTTTAGACATATGGATCATGGTCTATGAGTTGCGGGATGCTATTTATGGATGATTGGTCAAGTTGGTAAAAATAGATGGACCTCTATTTTTAGACATTGGGCGAAGTCTATTTTTAGACTGCCAGTCTAAAAATAGATCAGTCAAATATTATTAGCCCTTAATAATATTTGGAATATAAACATTATCTTATCCTCTTGGAGCACTTCAGTTTGATGCTTGGATATGGCACATGCAGCTCACAGAAGGAAATATGCTTTTCCTAGGGGTTAGTTGAGCTATTGCATGGTTGACTTCAGTTAGAACTCATGTGGCAGAGTTTGGTGGAGTTGTGTTGGTTTAACTTAGTTGAACTAGTTGTATTTAGTCTAAATGATAAATACACTAGTGATGAGTGGTGTGAATTAATTATTAATTAATTCACTAATTATTAACTCATAAATCAACTAAAGAATACATCAGTTAACTGCAATGCATGGACAGTTCAGTGGAGACCAGTGTTAGAGGTGGGTGAAAGGGTGAGTTTACTATCAATTGTGACTATTGGCTGTGCATGAGATTTGCACACACATTGATGGAGATTGCCAATGAGGATTGCGCAGTTGGAGCTAGTGGGATTCGAACTTGGATCTCATCATTAATCAACTTGGATTGCGCAGTAGAGGCAGGCAGACTTGTGGAGGAGATTTGAACCTGTGACTTGTTCACTTTCCATACTAGTTTGTGTGTAGCATGTGAGATAGTGTTGAGAGCTGTGAGAGCTTTGTGCTATGTATTGTTACATGTTCTCTATCATTATAATATATATATAGTTGGGGGTTTTCAGCTGTAAGCTTTCCCCATTACATACTGTGTTATATGTGTGCTTGATTATGTTTTAATGTGCGCATGCGACTGCTTCTAATTTCGCAAATTGATGATCAATTGTAGAAGAGGTTATGTATTATGCATGAAGCTTAAATAGTGTGTAATCAGGATAATCTCGGTGAATAATTCAGCTATTATTCAAATTTCTACAATAACAATCGCTAACAGTTGCGCTGATCCACCCACTGTATCTTCGATTCAGATCCAGCAATATCTGGAAAATCTGCAAAATAATCTTGCTCCACTGAGCAAATCCACTGTTTCACAATACAACCACAAAACTGATCCAATCTGCCTCTCTCGGACAGATCCGCAACTTCTCCGATCTGCAACTTTCCACAGAACTTCCACCGAAGGTGAGGCTTTCCGCGGATCTTTCACCGAAGGTGAGATGGCGCCTTCCCGTGCGAAAAATCTGCGCCCAGAACAAAAACTTTGCAGGGTAAAATCCTAGCGCGGGTTTATCGTGCGCTTCCGCGCCAATCCCGTGATTTAGCGCGTTGGCACGAGTATGGACTGAACAGTCGTGCCAATTACGCTTTTCAGCGCGACTGTCAGCGAAGAAAACGCACCAACCCCCTTTTTCTCAAAGATTAATGAATCATCTGAGACCGTGAGCTAGGTGTTACTGCAGTCCACCTGCTCGACCGAGCACAAAGCTCTCATGTACACGCAGCCACAAAGGCACTTTTAGCCACAAAGGCGATCCAGCCACAAAGGCTCTATAGGTGGTTTCTGGCTCACCACCAACCAGCCACAAAGGCGATATATGTGGTTTCTGGGTCACCACAAACCATCACTTTACAGTGACAAAAGATGGTTTCAGGCTTACCATAAACCATTACAAAGTGGTTTTAAGATCACCACGAACTTTCAAATTCCTTTAACATTTTGGAGTTTTTTGGTACATATAATGACCATTACAACAACCATCTAGACTTGCTTATAACCTACTAGGGAGTCTATTCCACAAACCCACACTAAACAAACATCTACTTTGTTATCCACCACAAACGTTGTTGCTGCTCCTTCACCTCATCTTTTCATTGTTCACGTCTTGGGCATCTTTGTCGTTATCAAATAAATTCTTGGAACTCCACGTTTCACCTGTCATTTGTTAGAGTAGCTAATTCTAACAAAATAACTTTACCTACATTGAGTTAGCTAGGCTCAATAAGGCTCAATAATCTTTAAGCATGATTCCAAGAAACTAAATAAAACATGAACTCTTCACATTAATTTTTGCCCAAAAATGATTATTTCACAAGCATACCAGTAACCATTCCAACGATACCTATGAGGGGTCCACTGATAAAGAAACCGGAACATAGGCACTCACAGCCACACGAAGAGAACACAATTTTCCCTTCAATAACAGTAATCCAAGACTCCACGGTCCAATCCTCCGTTGCGTTTCAGTATCCAATTCCCCCAGCATCACAACATAATGCCACTTCCCCTGCTCATAGTATCAAGGCAAGGTAATTGCTTTAAGCATGCCTCCTCATGCTCGCTAACATACTGCAACAACTAAGACCCATTGTCCAGCTAATCTCCTCGCAATTGAACATGCAGATCTATCTCCACAGTCCAGTATAGAAACATAATCACGTATAGGTAGCTCACCACACTGCCCTCGACCCACTTTTACTATTGCGCCACGACACCATGCTAGAAATATGTTTAGCCTTCAACCAGGTTAATCGCAAACAAAAGGAAGCTCGAAGCCTCCGAATAACTCCGCGTGCTTCTGCACCTCTTATGACACCTGAAAGCTGCATTTGTTCAACTCGAATATGTGGGTGAAGCCACCACCAATTGGTTCCAATGAGAAATTAAGAAGAATTGAAACCAAAACAAAAACCAGCATTTCAGGACTCGTCCCTTCTCAATGGCCTCGTCCACCTTCTCGCCATACAACAACCGAGATAATAAAAAAAATCCCAAGATAATTTGAATATGTAAGCCAAAAGGGACCTCAAATCAAATGTTACACCAGACTATGAAAGAGTAACAGCAGAAATTAGATGTTTTCCTTTAGAAGATATTTGACGTTGCCTCCACTTCCATGAGAGCATCTTTCTCGAGAGAAACTAATCATCATACCTTGCTGGCTTGCAAATATCTTCAACTTTGCTTCTTTCTTATACTTTAAGCCCATCTTCAATTCATAACTCAATCAACCCACAACATAAATAAAGCAAAGAACAAGAATCCCAGAAAGCCATAGGAATCCCAACTAACTCACAATAACGTCAAGTTTCAATATCACTCTTAAATTATCCACACAGAAAAAACAACTACGACAATTTGTACCAATGCTACCAATAACAACACCAAACACCGGCACATCATCATGACACTTTGCGAGCCACAGTCCTTTAATTTCAGGCATCATCCACACACGACATAGCTGATTCCATCCACACACGACAAAGATGAAAAAAAAGAAGTTTCGGGCTTACTCTTGCTGATGTTGAGGGTGATAGTCCCCTTGGACGCCGATACGTCCTTGATATTCTCCTTTACCAGCTGCCCAATGTGTTGCCTAGTCTTGTGCAATCTCTCCCTGAGTTCTGAAGTATCCTTGGGCATTCCAAGGGTATTGACAAACCTTTGGAACTTCTAAACGATAGTATTGATTTGAAAATAAAACATCGGCAGCCACGGCCTGAGACGAGTCTTGCTTCCTATTTATGGCCTATCTCTTTACAGACAAGGGGCGGCCCGCTTCTAAATCCTGAAGGCTCATTTTCCCGCGATCGATCAAAACTAAGCGATCCCTTTAATGCCCTCCTTATGAAAACAGGAAAAAATTTCAGATTTCGGAAGAATTCAGAGGTGAAGGCAAATATAAAGGCGGACTCGATGCTTTTATGGATTTCTGGAGGGGATTCGATACCAACTCTTCCATTTTCGCCAGAACATAACCCACAATTTTCTTGTTGTAATCCTCGGCCACGTACAGAAGTTGCGACCATGAGAGGATGTGGTAGAAGTAATACTTCATCTGGTAATTCTCCCGGCGGACGCACCAGATTGCATGTCTGCTTTTTGAGCAGGTCATCTGGGTATACAGATGAAACGCCAACCAGTTGCTTTTGCGGATATAGAGAGAAACATACTCTGCCCCAAAAACCTCATGCATTGCCTTCTGAGCTGCGGTCATGAGCTTCGTTGCAAGGCCCAGTTTGCGGTGCGTACGCAACACAGCCAGAGAGGTTATGTGGCCATGGCATTCCATGGGACTCCTCTTCCATTTTCGGTCACCCTCGTCGAGACGAGCAAAGTTCTAGACAAGGAGCTCTAGTGTGTTGTTCTCCACCAAGGCACCCACCAACACTTGAGCTGCCTCATCAGAGTCGTCCACCACAACTCGCCAATGCTTAACACCAAGGGATCTTCCATCTCAACCTTCGTTTCAAAACACGAACACCAGCGCAGTAGTCAAGTGCAAGACCAAATTCCTTCTTTCGATGGACAAACAAAATCTAATAAAAACAATAAAATACAATCATTTCTTTTCCTATGCCCAGGAAGGGCCAAAGGCCCTTACGGGCTCTGATACCAAGATAAAAATCACACTGTGAAAACTCTATATAAATTCTATATTGTGAATCAAAGAAATTACACACATATTTATACAAGCAATAGTCTCAAGATAGGAAATCTATCTTGGACGTACTGTAATGTGGTTGAGAACCACACACTAAACTAGGAAAGAATATAGTTCTAACTACATCCTATTATGTAGGAACAAAGTCCTCAAATGGAGAATTACAACTATAGACAAGTAGTAATTAGATATTTCTAACGAAGTATAATATATATTAAAAATAAAAATAAAATCATTTATTTATTTTCATCCAAAACTTGTCAATTAAATTCCATACTGCAGATTCCATCTTGCATTGAAATATGTAAAAGATTGAACTTTGAAACATTGCCAAAAAAAATCAAAGTATTAATCCATCAACAACTTGCTAATGAAATTCCTTGCCACTAAAGAAACATGTGGAACTCCTAAACCTAAAAAGAGGTTATTATTACTTAATTATTATGTGATTTCAAGCATCACTATATTATATTCAATTTCGAAATTCAAGTTTGGAAATTTATAAAATGAAATTGACTAACACAATGTTCTTTCTCTTTTTGACCATCATTTTAATTTGTTGAGTATTATCCTTAAAGCTTCAAGATAGGCTTCAAGAAAGTAGAGTTATTTGCAATTTTTGAACTTCAAGATTTGCAATAGAAGCTACCAAGAAATGAATATCCACATCTATGTTGCTTTATAGAGCCCATACAGTCCAGCCCCCTGACCTATCATGTATCACTTATAAAATAAACAAATGGTACCTTCTCTGCTCAAAATAGGTACCCTAAAGGTGAAAATCTGCTCAAAATAGGTACCCCAAAAGCCAAAATTTGTTGTAGTGAAGCTCCCGAAAAGCTCCAAAGTACCCTTTGAAGCTCCCAGCCATTTTGGAAAGTTTCCTACAAGCTCCCAAGTAACCTTGTTCCTATGGTTGTAACCGAGATTCCCAAAATTTCTACAAAATTTTATCCAAATCATACCAAAGTTTCCACTATTTTCCAAAAAAATTGTAGCCTCATTAAACTCCATATATATATATATATATATATATAACACTTTAAAAAAATAAAAATATATAAAACTTCATTTTCAAAAAAATAAATAAATCAATCAAGTGGTATCATTTCTTTGCATTTTCATGTATATTTTTGTGTAATTTTGTTTAAAATTTTAAAGAAATTTGTTAAATCACGTGTTTGAGTTTTGTATTTTGCATAAAGTATCTAAAAATTTTGACGATGTTGAATTCATTATACATTCAAAAATGTATTTTAAATAATGAAAAATCTCATTCTTACTCAAAATTATATGACTTAATTCCAACAAAACAAAAACTAAACTAATACAACCATATAATTAAAAAATTCGTTACATAGACTATCAATTTTATAATTCAATTTTCAAAAAATATATATATATATATATATATATAATATACAAATTAGTTCACAATAACTTTTTGTTGTTTGTTAATTTATGTCAGTCCTATGACATCATTGTATGACTAATATGTGGCTTGAGTAGCTGCGACTTAGGGTATTTAACCAGTGAAAATTAATGGTGGACCACACCATACCTTAGCATGGATGAATTTTTATCTCCATATTTTCTAAGTAAGAGTGCCTTAACAAAACACCCTTTCACTTAAAAAAAAAACCCTCTTACTTTCTGCGTTACACCTTTGTGAACTAATTCACACCTACTTTGAGCTGATCATTTTTTTCATTTAATTATTTCAATACTTATACTAAAAATGAAAATCCAATTATAAATCCTTAAAAAAATAATAATTACACCGAAGGTGTTATCTATTGTGGGGTTTTTCATAGCGACACTGTAGAGATTCGTCGTTACTGACAGAATCTGAACAGTGTCCCACGTACCAGTGAAATTTTGACAACGAGTTACGCTGGTTTAATGACGAGAGCAATCCAGCGAATGGTTCATCAACACGTTTTTGCCATCGGGCTATCCGTCTTTATCTTCATGCCTGAGTTCATATCCTCCAGCAGCATTTCAGAGCTTGGGGATTGGGGGAAATCACCCCTTCCCTTACCGTTTTCGCCATCGGGTTATCCGTCTTTATCTTCATGCCTGAGTTCATATTCTCCAGCAACATTTCACAGCTTGGGGATTGGGGGAAACCAAAGGGAAAAGAGTGAAAGCATTAAATTACCAGGAAGCGCAGGCATGGCACAAGATGCCACGGGCTTCGAACTCTTCTCTATCTCAACGAGACACATATGGAAATTTCCGGCGATAGAGAGGCGGGAATGATAGCAGAAGCGAGGGATATCGACCCCCGCTAACTCGCAGGCCAGGAGCGTCTCCTCTGTAAACTCCTCCTTCGACAGCAAGCTTTTAAAATACCACCATTCGCCACGCGTCAACCAAAAGACCAACATCGCGTTTTTTCAAAGAAACTACTTGCCCGGCTTGAAGCTACGCGATACCAGTGGTATCTTGGCTCAAAACCTCTCACTTCAATTGAGATTGGGGATGCGTTCAATTCAGGAATCCGCTCCTGTTTGGGTGTCAGTGAGAGCCAAAGAAAATATTTCTTAAAAAGAATAAGGTAGGCCGGGATCCGGTCCCCACTGTAACAGCTACGAGACAACAACTATTTATATTTATTTGCCAGTGGCGTAAAGGATGAATCCATTTCTCTTGCCCTCCTCTGTGCCTCTCCCAATAACCCAGGGGTATATGGCATGCCACAGTCACAATTCAGTAGTCACTGTGCTTAGAATCATATAATATTAGATTCTGGCCTTGTATAGCATATACACTTACGGAGTCAATGTGCTAAGAATCATATTATATTAGATTCTGGCCTTGTATAGCATATACAATAAGAGCCCAATTAGCAAATCAAGCAGGGCCTATTATCTTTGTGACTATGAACAAGGTGAAGAAATTCCATATCAGAGTGCAGGTTAAACCTGCAAATAAATCTAACCAATTTTCTCAACATTATCCTTGTTATTTGAAAAACGAAATATGGCCTTTATTAAAATCAAATTCAATTGCAGATTGAGTCGATCCCAACACCCCTGGGGTAGATGGGTATATGAGATGACAAAGTCATTCCGTAGAGTCTGTGCTAAGAATTATTTTCAATTAGGTTCTGGCCTTGTATAGCATATAGAATTATGGGACCTAAGAGGTCAGTTTGCAAATCAACCAGAGCCAGTTATCTTTGCATCCATGAACGGAATGAAGAATTTCCTTACCAGAGTGCCGGTTAAACATGCAAATGAATCTAACCAAGTTTTGTTAACATTACCCTCATTAATTGAAAAACAAATTATGGTCCTCATAAAATTCAAATTCAATTCCATGTTGAGTCGATCCCAACGACAAACACTCCAGGGGTAGAGGGGTATGTGACATGCCACAACCACCATTCAGCAGAATCAATGTGCCAAGAGTTATATTTTATTAGATTCCGGCCTTGTATAGCATACACAATTATGGTACCTATGAGCTCAGTTTGCAAATCAATAAGAGCTTATTATCTTTGCATCCATGAACATGGATGTCAGATATGGTCCAAGTAGTAAACAACCCAAAGATTATGGTAATAATATCCGCCAAGAGGGCTGGATATTATTCATAAATTTGTCAAAAGTTTGTTTCATCCTTAGCGACATCAAGTAATCATTATTCCCAGAGGGATTGTTTCTCTCTATATATATATCACCAACACTGGTCAGTCTCCCAATTCCTCCAGGTAGGAAATCCATGCTCAAGATGATAATCGTTGTTAGAACTTCGATCGGAAGAAGAAATCCCCGGAAATCTGTTGTTCACCCTCCTGCATTGCAGGGATTGCAACCTCAATCGCTAGTCATACTTTGCTCTAGTTTCTGGATCAGACAGCGCCAAGAAGGTCGAGCAAATTCGTGGAGAAATCGCACGCGCCCATCCAACGGTTGTTATCACGTTGCATCGCTTCATTTGATCCAACGAATATCGCACGAGTTACTTGCACGAACGATAATGCGTGATGGCGCACGATGAAAGCGGTTTTCCAAATTCGCTCAGGGACACGCGTCACCCAGTGTATGGCATCGCTGCGATTTCTTAAATACCACTTACCGTGCAAAGCCGGTGCGATCAAAACTGCCAGTTAGCGCTAAACCACATTTACTGTTCACTTCGTGGTTCCGCCCATGACATTTTCAGGACATTTTCGTCGATCTGTGTGCCGCCGTTGTCGCAAAGGCAAGTTCGGATGAAGAAATTCAGGTAAAGATCGGAAAGAAAGTAAAAAATGGAGGGGTTCGGCGATTATTTACCAGTGTTTTGAGCACTATTTAGGGCTCAAGATGCAGATAATTGCAGGGGAAATATCTGATTTGTGGTGAATTTGCAGTCATTGTGAATGTGTTGGACGAGCTGCCTGAACCGCACAGGCAGGGCGTGAGGAGGAGCCATGGAGGTCACCCCCGTCAAATTTCTGGCCCTGTTTCTCGTGGTTTCCATCACCAAAGGGGTGCTTTTCATGTAAGTTTATGTTAATATTTTAAATCTAGCATTCACTGGAAATTTTTTCGCTAAATGTTTTAGCTGAGATTGTGTTTAAATCTTTTATTGGTGGAATTTTTGAGAATTTTGTGTTTCAAAAGTTTTACCATTTAATGCCTTAAATTGTCCTCCTTTAAATGTTTTAGTTAAGAATACTCTTAAAACATTTCACTTTATATGCTTCATCTGAAAATACTTCAGTGAGTTTCACTCTAGTGATATTTTATCTTACCCGTTGGAGCTAAGATTGCCATGGAAGTTTTGTACTTTGAAAATTTGAGCCAAGAATGCTTTGAAATTTTTGTAACTTTTCAAGAGAAGAATGCTTCAAATTTTTTGTGATGTTTTAAGGGAAGAATGCTTGAAAATTCTGTAATGTTTAAATGAAAGAATGATTCAAAGGAGTTGTATTACAAAGGTTTTAGTGAACATTCTTGGAAATTTTTGTACTAATGTTTAAGCTAAGAATGCTTTAAAATTTCTGTACTTAGTTCTATACTTTTTACACGATCCAGCTAAGAATGCTTGGACAGTTTAATAGATGCTTTGCAATTTCTAGAAATGACAAGCTGATAAAATGAGTGATATTTGTCCACACTCGTTAAGTTGACACGAAGTTAATTAACCATATTTCTTAATTAGGTGAAAATTTAGCTCAAATCATTCTTTTTTATTAGGGTGCCAGTATCCTGAGGTTCAGTTTGGACTCTGGCAGTCTTTCCCTATAATCATTTTCTCGTAGTCAATGACACCAAGGTCCATTTTCCTACTTGTTAAATTAGGAGAAGTTATATTAGATAGACTTGTTGCTTCGAACAGGATGCTCTAAGTACTTCTCCAAAATAAATCAAGTTGAATTTGACATAAATTTGTGCTCGTGTCCTCTTTTTCTTAAAATACCTAGTGACCTACTTCAACATTTCTGTTTTTCTGACCTTTTTCGCCAGAAAAAGAGAGCTATATATATTATTTCACAATATTTCAATGTTGGCGCAAAATTCCTCTCCTGGGGAGGACTTATGGGGGCGATCAATGGTTCATGTCTACAGAAAACCAAAATCAGTTTAAGGATCCCTGAAGCTATATTAAATAAAAGCAAGCAAAAATTAGGGTATAGAGTTTTTTACTGATAAATGGTTGCAATACTAACTGAATCCTTAACATAACACAACTAAGCATAAGTGATAATTTTTTATCTAAGTTTTAATATCAATAGAAATTTAAACAACCTTGTTTAATAAAATTTTTAATAGAAATTTAAACAATTTTGTTTAATAAAATTTTTAATAATTTTAAATTTATTTGAACCATAATTAATATTAAAAATATCATAATTAATTAAATATTTATTTGTATGTTTCATATAATCTAAACTATTGGAGTCACTATTCTACATATTTATGGAAGTATACAGTGGATAAAAGACAAGCTTATTGCTTGAAATCTTATACAGAGTTTAATTTTTAGTTCTACAAGGTATTTTTATTTGATATAAAAACAATATAATATCAAGATTTTGTTTAGAAATGTTAATTTTGAGGTTGGAATTCCACATAGTGTGGAAATCAATTGAACTATATACATATTGAAATGTGACCAAATATGCATAATGGATATGGACCGATTATATATTTGATTTTGATTTTGATTTTATTTTTATTGGTTTATTTTTATATTTTTCATTTTATTCGTTTTTATTTTAATTTTTATCTATTTATTTATTTTATTTTTATTTATTTATTTTATTTTTATTTTTATTTTATATGTTTTATATTTTTATTTCTAATTTATTTAATTTTTATTTTTATTTTTATCTTTTTTAAGCTTAAATAAAATTACTTATAAAATAAGATAACTGATGTTCTCTTTGATAGGTACAAGACTTAATACAAAGTCTACTCCTTTGGTGTACCTATGCACCCTTGGGGGCAAATGCTAGTAATAATTACAAACCTACAACGACAAAACTATATATATTAATAATAAAAACATGAAATCCGCTGGAAACGAGCAGATTAATTTCGTTGATAAATCCAATTGTTTTGCCGCATCGAGTTGAGTTGGCGGGCGTGGAAGACTCGTGTGGACGCGAGATGACGAAGGTACCTTAATTTGAAAATTGTGTTTTCATTTATTTCTTTTTTTCGTCCCCTCTTGATGACAGGGGTATCCTCCGGCTCCGGGAGTAGATTAAGGCAATCTCTAACCTCCTCTGTTTTCTCTTAATGTTTGTTTATATTTGATTTGGGCCGGAAAGTGGTTATCCCTGCGTATTCGCTTAGATTCGATTTGATTCTGGGTTGTAGTGGGTGTGATTTATTTGTTTAAAAATAGTTTCTAAGTGTGAAATTTTGAAAAGTATTGTGGTTTATTTTTTAATTTATTTTATTTTAGTAATTTATTAAAATTATAATTTGACAAATTAAATATGAAAGGTTTTAAAAGAATTTTATATTTGTATTAAAAAAATAAATTTAAATAGCATAAATCAAAGTAGAGGGACAATTTTTTTTAAGCAATTTTCATTAAAATTCTAAAAAGAGGACAGCACTTAAAATCTACTCGTATATTTGAATTGATGGTTAATTTATGGCTGGTTTAGTGTTGGATGTGAATTAAAAGGATATAAGACAACTAAATACATTTTTATTCTCATTCCAAATTATACATACCTACCAACATAAATATAGAAGAATTACATGGCACCAATTTAAATACCCGGTCGTTTTACATAATACCAATTTAAATGCCCTTCCCCAAAAGTAATTTATCAAAAATTGATGGAGATTTACCTACCACCTACTCAGAAACACGTGTGAGATTTCAATATTACAATGAACATTATATTTATGAAAAATTAAATGATATTTTATGGTTTAGGATTTTATTATGATATAATTGTTTTGGAGAAAATATCTTTATATTTCCAAGATGATCTAAAAATTGGATCCGTACCTTTTTAAAAGCTTGTATCATTCTTTATTGCTTTTAAAAAAAATACTAAATTTTACATAAAGGAGGATTACGGGTTTTTAAAAAATTGTTAAGAGAAAAACTTCAACTTCATATATATATATGTATACGCTGAAGTATTCATGAATCTGATCATGTCTCAAAATCATGTGCAAACTTATGCACAAAACCATATGTGGGTTCGCCCATTTATAATAGGATCCAATTTTTTTTCAAAGTGTCTATCTTTATCAGCAACACTTTTTTATCCTCAACCATATCTCTCACAAAGTGATATTGAACATCAATGTGCTTTGTCTTTAAATGATAAGTATGATTCTTAGCCAAGAAAATTGCACTTTGGCTATCACAGTCTATCTTTATAGCTTGCTGCACCAACCCCATACTTGAACACAATCTCTACAACCAAACTACTTCCTTGGTTGCATGAGTGGCTGTCATGTATTCTGCCTCTGTACTTGAAAGAGTCACTACAAACTGTCTTTTACTCATCCAATTAACTGCACCACCAAATAGGCTAAACTCATACCCACTTGTAGATTTTCTTTAGTCCATATCTCCAGCCCAGTCTGCATCAACAAAACCACAGATGTCCAAAACTTTGTCCAATCCTGGTATTCCCTAGTAGCACAAACCATAATCACTAGTGCCACGCAAATATCTGAAAATCCAATTCACTGATGTCCAATGCTCATTCCCTGGTTTTGACATAAACCTACTTAATACTCTCAATGCATGTGCAATGTCTGGACTAGTACAGACCATTACACACATCAGGCTACCCACTGCACTTGCATATGGAACACGGGACATATCCTCCTCAGCTTATTCTTTTGTCTTGGGACACTGTTCAGCAGATAGCATTATAGCTACAGGAATAGGAACCTTCACTGGTTTACTATCCTGCATATTAAACCTCTGCAATATTGTCTCGACATACTTCTTCAGAGCTTCCTCTTTGCCCGGACTCTCTTAATTTCCATGCCAAAAATATAGTTTGCAGCACCAAGATCTTTCATGTCGAATTTGGAGAATAATTGGTCTTCAAGTCTTGAATAATTTCTTTGTCATTTCCAACCAGCAACATATCATCCACATACAAGGCCAAATAAATAACACGGTCACCAATTAATTTAAAATACATACAATGATCCTCTTTGCTTCTGGTGAAGCCAAGTCCTCGTATATAGGTATCAAATTTCTAATAACACATCTTTGGTGACTGTTTTAACCCATACAAAGACTTTTTTAACCTACATACCAATTCTTTATTACCCTTCACCATAAAGCCTTCAAGTTGTTTCATGTAGATCTTATCTTTCAGATCTCCATGAAGAAATCTTGTCTTCACATCCATATGTTCTACCTCAAAATCAAATGTAGCAGCAACAGATAAAAGGAATCTAATAGAAGTAACCTTGGAAACAAGAGAAAAAATATCGCCAAAATCAATTCCCGACACATGGGAATAAACCTTTTCTACCAACCGAGCTTTGTATTTCTCCACCTTGCCTTCTACATTCATCCTCTTCTTAAACACCCATTTTCTCCCGATAGACTTCCTTCTAGCCAGCAACTCCACCAGATTCCATGCCTCATTTTTGTGCAAGGATGTCATTTCATCAACCATGACCTCCTTCCAGAGTTTTCCATCGTCTAAATCCATTGCCTCCCTGACAAATATGGGATCATCATCAGTGATAGTTAAAGAAAAATTTGAACAAAAAGAAGATGGACTATACCTTTCTGGCTACCTTCTTTCCCGAACTGATCTTCTCACAGCTAGAGTTTGTGGCTCTTCATCTTCTGAATCTCATTTTGTTGTAGAGTCTGATTTATCCTCCTTTAGCTCAAACTCTATCTTCTTAGGTTCCTTTGGTAGGACTTCATGTTTAACAACATCTTTCACCTCTCTAAATACCACATCTCGACTGTAAAAAACCTTCCTTGTTTATGGGTTCCAAGCTTGTAACCTTTTAAACCATCCTTATACCCAATAAAGATGCACCTTTCAGATTTATTAGCCAACTTGGTCATTTTATCCTTTGGAACATGTACATATGCATCACATCCAAATACCCTCAGATTTGAAAGAAATGGTTTCTTACCAATCCATACCTCATATGGAGTCTTATCCTCCAACGCTGATGAAGGTGATCTATTAACCAGGGAGCATGCGACTCCATTGCCTCTGCCCATAATTCTTGTCCTAACCCGGTACCACTAAGCATGCTTCCTTCCTTTTCCATCAGCGTTTTGTTCATTCTTTCTGCAACTCCATTTTGCTGAGATGTGTATGGAGTAGTCTTCTGTCGTGCTATACCACACTTCTTACATAACTCTTCAAATTCCTTCTTGCAAAACTCTCCACCTTTATTTGTCCTCAACACCTTTATTTTCTTCACTGTCTAGTTTTCCACCAAAGCCTTAAATTCTTTAAATCTGTCAAAGACTTCATATTTATTCCTCAAGAAATATATCCATGTATTTCTTGAGAAGTCATCTATGAATGAAACATAGTACATAGACTTATCCAGTGATGGAACTGACACAGGTCCAAACACATCACTGTGCACAAGATCCAATATCTTGTTCGTCCTCTTAGCACCAGAAGGAAAACTCACCCAATTTTTCTTCGCATATACACAATGTTCACAGAAATCAAAATCTAGAGAGAATTTAGACATACCTTCTACCATACCATTACCATGCAGTATCTAAAGGCCCTTGTCTCCAATATGTCCAAGCCTTTGATTCCATAACATGGTATTTTCTCCAGAGACCGCTAGGATTTCTGCTCCAGTTTCAGGAACCACAAAACTGTTGCACCCATCAATGACAGTGCTACCCAGAAGCTTGTACAGAGTTCCAATCCGGACTCCCCGCATTAATACTAGTGCTCCTCGAACCATATTGCAGGTTTCTTTCTTGAACATTGTTTTTACACCTGCATCATCCATCTTGTTTATAGAAATTAGATTTCTGGCGAATGCAGGAATATGAAGAACACTAGGAAGTGTTCTAATCCTTCCACCTTGTAGCTTTAGCTTGAATTTTCCATGTCAGATGATTCTGGCCTTCTTATCATCCCCTAAGAAGACATCACCACCATCATACTTATCATACTTGCAGAACCAGTCCCTATGGGGAGTGAAGTGAAAGGATGCACTTGAGTCAATCAACCGTGCTTCATGATCTACATGTGTATTTGAAGAAGAAGTAAAATACACATCTCCACCTTGATCTAAGGTTGTTTTTGCCTCTGCAGAAGGAGCATCATCAGATCCCTTTCCTTTCTTAGGAGATTTAGATCTGTAGTCATTTTTTAAGTGCCCTTCCTTTCCGCATTTCCAGCACACCTTTACAGGCTTTCCTGGAGATTTAGATCTTCCTCTAGATTTAGATCTCCCACTCAAAAACTTATTTATTTTTTTATTTTGGGACCTTCCTCGTATAGATAAAGCATCTCCATTCTGGCCTTCCATATTTCTCTGTCTCATTTCCTCTGAAAACAAGGCTAAGACAATTTCATCAAAATTCAAGGTAGTTATATTGCTACCTATTGCAATAAACAGATTGTCCCTCGAATCTGGTAGAGAACACAACAAACTGATGCACTTATCTTCATATGATATTTTAATATCAACAGATAACAACTGACTTACCACAGTATTGAAGGCATTCAGATGCTCTGTCACCAAGTCTCCATCATTCATCCTCAAGTTATACAAATTTTTCCGCAGGAACAATTTAGTCACCAGAAACTTAGATTGGTACAAAGCCCCTAACTTGACCCACAAATTCTTCGTTGTAACTTCTTTGATTCTGGGTTGTAGTGGGTGTGATTTATTTGTTTAAAAATAGTTTCTAAATGTGAAATTTTGAAAAGTATTGTGGTTTATTTTTTAATTTAATTTATTTTAGTAATTTATTAAAAATATAAATTTGACAAATTAAACATGAAAGTGTTTGAAAGAATTTTATATTTGTAATAAAAAAATATATTTAAATAGCATAAATCAAAGTATAATTTTTTTTAAGCAATTTTCATTAAAATTCTAAAAAAAAGACATCACTTAAAATCTACTCGTATATTTGAATCGTTGGTTAATTTATGGCTGGTTTAGTGTTGGATGTGAATTAAAAGGATATAAGACAACTAAATACATTTTTATTCTCATTCCAAATTATACATACCTACCAACATAAATATAGAAGAATTACATGGCACCAATTTAAATACCCGGTCATTTTACATAATACCAATTTAAATGCCCTTCCCCAAAGTCCTGAACATCTGTCAACCTCGTCATATTTTCAAAAGTAATTTATCAAAAATTGATGGAGATTTACCTACCACCTACTCAGAAACACGTGTGAGATTTCAATATTACAATGAAAATTATATTTATGAAAAATTAAATGATATTTTATGGTTTAGGATTTTATTATGATATAATTGTTTTCGAGAAAATATCTTTATATTTCCAAGATGATCTAAAAATTGGATCCGTACCTTTTTAAAAGCTTGTATCATTCTTTATTGCTTTTAAAAAAAAAACTAAATTTTACATAAAGGAGGATTACGGGTTTTTAAAAAATTGTTAAGAGAAAAACTTCAACTTCATATTATATCTATATATATATATATATATATGCCATGAAGTATTCATAAATTTGATCATGTCTCAAAATCATGTGCAAACTTATGCACAAAACCATATGTGGGTTCGCCCATTTATAATAGGATCCAATTTTTTTTCAAAGTGTCTATCTTTATCAGCAACACTTTTTTATCCTCAACCATATCTCTCACAAAGTGATATTGAACATCAATGTGCTTTGTCTTTGAATGCTAAGCATGATTCTTAGCCAAGAAAATTGCACTTTGGCTATCACAGTCTATCTTTATAGTTTGCTGCACCAACCCCATACTTAAACACAATCTCTGCAACCAAACTACTTCCTTGGTTGCATGAGTGGTTGTCATGTATTCTGCCTCTGTACTTGAAAGAGCCACTACAAACTGTCTTTTACTCATCCAACTAACTGCACCACCAAATAGGCTAAACAAATACTCACTTGTAGATCTTCTTTAGTCCAGATCTCCAGCCCAGTCTGCATCAACAAAACCACGGATGTCCAAAACTCTGTCCAATCCTGGTATTCCCTAGTAGCACAAACCATAATCACTAGTGCCATGCAAATATCTGAAAATCCACTTCACTGATGTGCAATGCTCCTTCCCTGGTTTTGACATAAACCTACTTAATACTCTCACTGCATGTGCAATGCCTGGACTAGTACAGAACATTACATACATCAGGCTACCCATTGCACTTGCATATGGAACACGCGACATATCCTTCTCTTATTCTTTTGTCTTGGGACATTGTTTAGCAGATAGCATTACAGCTACAGGAATAGGAACCTTCAACTGAAAGTTTCTTGTCACCGCATATTAAACCTGCAATGACTGTGTTTACTTCCTCAGGAACTTCTAATTCCAGGACTCTTAATTTCCATGCCAAAAATATAGTTTGCAGCACCAAGATCTTTCATGTCGAATTTGGAGAATAATTGGGTCTTCAAGTCTTGAATGATTTCTTTGTCATTTCCAACCAGCAACATATCATCCACATACAAGGCCAAATAAATAACACGACCACCAATTAATTTAAAATACATACAATGATCATCTTTGCTTCTGGTGAAGCCAAGTCCCCATATATAGGTATCAAATTTTTGATACCACATCCTTGGTGATTGTTTTAACCCATACAAAGACTTTTTTAACCTGCATACCAATTATTTATTACCCTTCACCATAAAGCCTTCAAGTTGTTTCATGTAGATCTTATCTTTCAGATCCCCGTGAAGAAATATTATCTTCACATCCATATGTTCTACCTCAAAATCAAATGTAGCAGCAACAGATAAAAGTAATCTAATAGAAGTAACCTTGGCAACAAGAGAAAAAATATCACCAAAATCAATTCTCAACACCTGGGAATAATCTTTTTCTACCAACCGAGCTTTGTATTTCTCCACCTTGCCTTCTACATTCATCTTCTTCTTAAACACCCATTTTCTCCAGATGGGCTTCCTTCTAGCCAGCAACTCCACCAGATTCCATGCCTCATTTTTGTGCAAGGATGTCATTTCATCAACCATGACCTCCTTCCAGAGTTTTCCATCCTCTGAATCCATTTCCTCCCTGACAAATATGGTATCATCATCAGTGATAGTTAAAGAAAAATTTGAACAAAAAGCAGATGGACTATACATTTCTGGCTACCTTCTTTCCCGAACTGATCTTCTCACAACTAGAGTTTATGGCTCTTCATCTTCTGAATCTCGTTTTGCTGTAGAGTCTGATTTATCCTCCTTTAGCTCAAACTCTATCTTCTCAGGTTCCTTTGGTAGGACTTCATGTTTAACAACATCTTTCACCTCTCTAAATACCACATCTCGACTGTACAAAACCTTCCTTGTTTATGGGTTCTAAGCTTGTAACCTTTTAAACCATCCTTATACCCAATAAAGATGCACCTTTCAGATTTATTAGCCAACTTGGTCATTTTCTCCTTTGGAACATGTACATATGCATCACATCCAAATACCCTCAGATTTGAAAGAGAGGGTTTCTTACCAGTCCATACCTCATATGGAGTCTTATCCTCCAACGCTGATGAAGGTGATCTATTAACCAGGGAGCAAGTGACTCCCTGCCTCTGCCCATAATTCTTGTCCTAACTCGGTACCACTAAGCATGCTTCCTTCATTTTCCATCAGCATTTTGTTCATTCTTTCTGCAACTCCGTTTTGCTGAGATGTGTATGGAGCAGTCTTCTATCGTGCTATACCACACTTCTTACAGAACTCTTCAAATTCCTTCTTGCAAAACTCTCCACCATTATTTGTCTTCAACGACTTTATTTTCTTATCTGACTGGTTTTCCACCAAAGCCTTAAATTCTTTAAATCTGTCAAAGACTTCATATTTATTCCTCAAGAAATATATCCATGTATTTCTTGAGAAGTCATCTCCGAATGAAACATAGTGCACAAACTTATCCAGTGATGGAACTGACACAGTTCCAAACACATCATTGTGTACAAGATCTAATATCTTGCCCTCTTAGCACCAGAAGGAAAACTCACCCGATTTTTCTTCGCATATACACAATGTTGACAAAAATCAAAATCTAGAGAGAATTTAGACATAAATTCTACCATACCATTGCCATGCAATATCTAAAGGCCCTTGTCTCCAATATGTCCAAGCCTTTGATTCTATAACATAGTATTTTCTCCAGAGACTGCTAGGATTTCCGCTCCAGTTTCAGGAACCACAAAACTGTTGCACCCATCAATAACAAGGCTACTCCCGGTTACGTAATTCCAACTGACTTCGCACAATACTAGTGCTCCTCGAACCATATTTCAGGTTTCTTTCTCGAACATTATTTTTACACCTGCATCATCCATCTTGTTTATAGAAATCAGATTTCTAGCGAATGCAGGAGTATGAAGTACACTAGGAAGTGTTCTAATCCTTCCACCTTGTAGCTTAAGCTTGAATTTTCCACGTCCGATGATTCTGGCCTTCTTATCATCCCTAAGAAGACATCACCACCATCATACTTATCATACTTGTAGAACCATTCCCTATGGGGATTGAAGTGAAAGGATGCACTTGAGTCAATCAACCGTGCTTCATGATCTACATGTGTATTTGAAGAAGAATTAAAATACACATCCCCACCTTCATCTAAGGTTGTTTTTTCCTCTGCAGAAGGAGCATCATAAGATCCCTTTCCTTTCTTACGAGATTTATATATGTAGTCATTTTTTAAGTGCCCTTCCTTTCCGCATTTTGAGCACACCTTTACAGGCTTTCCTGGAGATTTAGATCTTCCTCTAGATTTAGATCTCCCACTCGAAAACTTATTTATTTTTTTATTCTGGGACCTTCCTCGTACAGATAAGGTATCTCCATTCTAGCCTTCCATATTTCTCTATCTCATTTCCTTTGACAACAAGGCTGAGACAATTTCATCAAAATTCAAGGTAGTTGAATTGCTACCTATTGCAATAAACAGATTGTCCCGCGAATCTGGTAGAGAACACAACAAACTGATGCACTTATCTTCATCTGAGATTTTAATATCAATAGATGACAACTGACTTACCACATTATTGAAGGCATTCAGATGCTCTGTCACCAAGTCTCCATCCTTCATCCTCAGGTTATACAACTTTTTCCGCAGGAACAATTTAGTCACCAGAGACTTAGATTGGTACAAATCCCCTAACTTGACCCACAAATTCTTCATCGTAGCTTCCCCATATACATTCAACAATACCAAATCTGAGATACACAACTATATTGTGCTCTTTTACTTTCGATCCAACTTCGCTCAGTCTTCATCTGACATTGTCATTGGTTTAGTACCTAGATCTACCACAATCCGTTAATCTTTATCCACCAGCAGATCCTCCATCTTGAGCCTCTACAACTCAAAACTCTGACCATTAAATTTTTCGATCTCTATCTTTCCACTACTCAACATATTATTTCACCGCAAGAATCGATCCCACAGATCTCCCACTGAACAGGGTCTACCGCAGGCCCAAGAAAAAAACCCCTCAGCAGCAAAGATGTCCCCTTGAAGCCAAAACAACTCTGATACCAAATGTAGGTTTTAACCCTGTACGGAAATTATCTGCAAATGAATTCTTAAAAACAGAAAATAAAAAACTGCAAGAGCGTAAAGCATAAAACAGATATACACAAAGATTTCCTCCTAGATCCCAAATCGGGACTACCAGTTTGATTTTTCATTATATTCCTTTTAGTGTTACAACTCATATATATATACATACCGAAGCATTCATATGTTAAGATATTCCAACACATAGGAAATAGTTAAGTATAACTTGGTCTAGTGTAGAGTTAGGTAAAGTGTGTTTCTTTACTATGTACATTTGTAACTTATAATCCGACGGTCACGATTTTTAGTGATCTGACGATTCACGCTCTCCTCAATATTAATGACACTTGATCCATGGCTTAACCCTTGATTGGTTGATGATATCTATTTAAAGAGCATGGAGGTTCATTTGTCCTATAACCATTTATGAGAGAAACATGTGTAATCTTTCTTTTTATATTAATAAATTGTCTGAAGTGACCGCGTTGGCTCATGCCGTGGACTATTTCCCTCTTCGAGGGTTTTAACCACGTGATAATATTGGTGTACTAATTTGTGATCTGTTTGTGAGCGGTGACCTTTGGTTTTTCATCTAAGGAAGTTACCTTGTAAATTCCTACATGGTATCAGAGCTATTTTGAGAGCCGCATCCATTTTTGATCCAAACTGCCGATTTGATCGCATGCTAACGGTTTGCTTTCAGATCTATATTGTCAACATTTTCGCCCAGAGAACTGTTGTGTCTCTGGAGCATTCATGAGCAATGAGGAACCCCTTTCATTTCATATGCTAAAATGTTTCGGATTCCTATAAGTTATGTCGCTTTAGATTTGAAGGTAAAGTATCTATTTTGTAGTTATATTTGTTAATAGTTCTGCTTATTTTGGTCTTTGCTGATTTTTGCTTTAGGTTTTATTTGTTTGCCTGTATCTAAACCATTTTCTCCTGTATGCTCTGCTTCACGCCTGCTCGATCTTGGCATATCAAAAACAGGAAGAAGTGAAATTTGTTCGCTACGTATGCTCTTTCCCCACGTCTTTGTCTGATCTCGGGAAATCAGAAATAGTGAAAAAATAGATGGTTGTTGGTAAGGCTAACCGAAAATCTAATGTTCTGCCATAAGACTTGTATTTCGTTTTTTTTGTTTGTTTGGATTTTTTGTTTTTTGTGTAGGAAAAATCACGCACACCGAAGACTAAAAAAAACCCCCTTCCTCCTTTCAAACAATTACAGAATCCTTTTACTATCTCACTTGGTGAGAAGTTAGTTTATGAGAATAGAGGTCTTGGGTTTAAGTCCCTTTCTCAAGCTTCTTTTGTAAAAAGTTTTTGTTAAAGGGGCAGGATTTTGTTTTGTAAAGTTGAACTTCATCATCAAATTTCAAACCGTTCCCATAACTATTCAGCATCTACAACTCAGTTTTTTCAAAAGGGCATAACTTCTTCATCTGGAAGCCGTTTTTTTTAATCAGCTTAATTTTTCGAGATCTTTCCATTGGAGCAGTTACTTTCAGCCCTTTTCAGCATCAATTTTTTTTTTCAAAATGGAAAGTGCATGCCCGATTATTCTTAACAGCACCAATTATTTCCAATGGCTACCTCACATGGTAGATTTACTTAGAAGTAAAGGGCTTTATAGAAAACCATAGGAAAAAAAACTAAACCTTCTTGTTAGTATGAATCTTTCTTCGTAAAAGATCACTTTAGCTATGCATAAAAAATAGCCTTAACATCGATTATGACTGCAAAATATCTTTAAGTGTGCTGCACAAATTCAGATCTAAGCATAAAAATACATTAAGCAAATAAAATATAATATGGCTCCATGCATCCAATAGACAAGACAAGAACAAAGTGTTTAAAAGAATGATTTGTATTATATTAAATAATGGGGGCACCTGAGAGGAAAACAAGAAAGGTGTTTTCCGGTTCTCCTCAGTGGGATGGGTTTTTGGAAGTCCTCAGTGTTTCAGATCTAAAATTCCTCTCTCTTATTGGTGTAGAAAAACAAACATGGAACTCAATGGGAGTTCATAAAACAAAATTGGAAAATGGTGACCAAGAGTAGATCCAGTGTGATCTAATGCAATGAAGGTGACTAATCAATGGGGAAAACCCCCCTATTTATAACAAAATATTGGGGCGGTCTAGAACTCGGTGCATGAATAAAATATTATTAATCAAATTTTAGAAGCACCCTTTAGGAATATTTTATTATATTTGTTGGAGGGAAAAGGGTTCTTGACTTGGGTCAATTCCTTTATTTATAAATAATAAATAAATAAATGATTTATTTATCATTTTAGGGGAATGATGGGAATAAATAATGGTTTATTTGATTATTTATGTATGATTTAGTCAAATTTAACTAAGAATATTATTTAAATAATGATTTAAATAACTTGTTCTTAGGAAATAATTAAATAAATAAGGATTTATTTAATTAATTTCTTTTTTTTGGGTTAAATATGACCAAATAAGGTATTTTATATGGTGAAAGCAATTTTACTTAGAGTAAAATTGGTCTTACATGGTGTACTTGGGTTCATCTAATAATAATAGGTTAGATGACCAAAAAATGGTGTAACAGATTGCCCCCCAACGTACGAGTGTTAGGAGAAAATCGTATGACTGAAGTACGTTGTAAGAACTCAATCACTAGATATCAAAAGGGAAGTGAGAGAGAGAAGTGTAATGTTGTCTGATGTACAAAAGGACTAGACCCTGAGGAGATGAGACTTACAGGTGCAACAAGTCTCTAGTGTATGAAGTGGTACCTGTGCTAAAGGCGGCGAGGGAGGCATACCTATGCCCGTTGAGACAAAGTACAAAGAATAAGGTGCCCGGAAAAACACGGAACACAATAATGAAGCATGTGCTGGCCTAAACATGAGCCAGATAAATAACATGATGAATCCCACATACATGTAATGCCTAGAATAATCATCGGGACTTATACAATAATATGGTAGTATATGAGATACAAGTACACCCAAATGCCCCTACACACGGGGAAGGGCTCGCAAACTCTGACGAATACGTGCAAATAAAAGAGGCGCCACAAGCGGTTGAGGTTGATATCATCAAATGGGAGGAGCTGCATCAAGGGCGGAAATGAAGTCATCCGAGCATGTGGGGGGCTACCTGTAGGGCCACCCCCTCATGAGGGTTGAGACATCTCACACATGCCCAAGAATCACCAATAACTGTTGCTGCGTCACTGGACCATCAAGTGTATAGATCACGATCATGCTGGGAAGAGCTCGAACCAATGGTACACTGCCCCCTAGACCTATATTCTGGAATAAATGAGTTGATGTCGACAGAAGTAGGTCTGCCATAGGTGAGGCAATAAGGGAACCCCAACTAAGGCACGAGGGAAAATAGTAGAGCGACGGTCAAGTAGATACTGATGATGATGATGGAATGAGAGGAATGGAGGAGCGGTTGGACGACTTCCCTTGTTAGAGCATAAAGTGTATGAATGGCTTGGCAGTGACTGACACAATATCATGATGGATGATGGACAAGGGTACGAATGGCCATAATGTGTGACATGAGAGAGGGACCAAGCAGGAAAGGATGGAGGACTATGGCGGGGTACAAAAGGACTCGGGATAGACTCCATGAGTGTGATGGTGACTCGACTCGGATGCTCTATGCAAGGGCAACTCGATGGTACTGCCTCATAGTACGGGTCTAATGGGGGACCATAAAAGCATGAGTACAATAGGGTGACTCATGACGAAAATCAACACGAATGAAGACGAGTAAGGAGGCAAAGTGGTGCCCCAAGTACAAGTGTCGTAAGTGAAGAAATTCGATTTTGAGAAGACGTGAATAGACCCTTTGTGGACAAAATGTGTCTTGGTGAAGTATCAAGGTACTAAAAAGTAAAAGGTACCCAGAGCTCATGAACAGGCTAGGTCGCACTTTTTGGGGTCTGTTTTGTGACCTGGGTAGCAGGTACTGGGCAGAAAACTGCGACTTTTCCCAGGAAATGACCTGAAAAGTGCGACCTGGCAGAGAAATGGGGTTTCAGTGTTGTTTTTTTGCTGAGATCTGGGATATTTATGGTTGAGGGGCATAGGTGCCCCCAAGCATGTTGTGGTCATGCCAAAATGGATGTAGAAAAAGGGGAATTTAAACACATTTTACGGATATGGTGCGCCATTGGTTTTCGTTATGGTTATGCAGTTTGAGAAAGGAAATGGAGGATTACCAATCTCGTTTAGTACTGCATATATGAATCAAATGGACTTTAAGTTTCTGGGTTGGCATACCTGGTGCCACCATCCCAAACAGAGGATTTGGAGATAATGAATTGATGCTCTCTTGGAAAACGTGTAGGTTGGTCAACAACAAGGTCGAAAAGATTGGGTTGCTGATGTAAGATAAAGGAACGATAAGGGGTATCATCCTGAGAGTGATCTGAAGTGATATGGGAATTTAGAGGTTCTTCTAAATGTGGAAGAATAATGGTACTAAAGTCGGCACGACCAGATATACTAGGAGAGTTGTAGAGAATTGCTTCTCTTGGTCTCTTAAATATGGGTGCCCCCTTACTCAAACATTGGGTTTCAATGTAATGGCCACAAGGTGTATGTGGTGTGAACGCATGGGTTTGATGTAAGGGGGAATAGATAAAGTCAGGGGAGATGATTCCTTCCATAATGTCATCATCGTGATAGAAGATGGGGTGACTGGTGGAAGAAAGACCACCTGACGCAGCGAAGCTACCTAACTCATCATCATGAGAAGAGAGGTTCACATGCGCATCGTCACAAGGGGTGACTGAACAGTAGGCCGATAAAGGATCTATCGATGTTGAGCCCAAGGTGATCGCGGAAGGAAGGTCAAGCAAAACAACAGGGGAGGATTCAGAGGGAATGTTCCCCGAGGGTCGCATGGATGATGATAGGTAGAACATGGTGGACGAAGGCTCCGTCATCGTGACATCAGGAGGGGGAATGTCAATGGGAGCAGTCATGTCTGGTAGTTCTACCGAAGCAAAACGCGCAAAGAGGGGAGAGGTGGACTCGGTGCGCTTGGCCTCAAATTGGCGGACCGCAGCTAGAGAGGAGTGGAAGTCGTCGAGGCGGGGACAAAGGTGGGTGTAATGGCCATGGATATCACACAAAACACAGGGGTGGTTGGTGTGAATATTCTTGGGGTTCTTGGTTGCATTCGCGGAAGGAAAAGAGGCTTTCAGGACCGTGGACTCAGGAAACGCAACGTTAACCATGGGATTGAGATGAGGCAGTTCAGGACAGGTATGGGTGGCGTGGCTGAAAACATCACACAAAGCACATTGGATGGTATGCTTTGGAGGTCGAGGAGGGGCAGGGTTTGTCGGGGCAGCCTTGTCCTTTGATGCCCCCTTGTGAGCTTTGCCCTTCTGACCTGAAGCGGCCGCAACAGGAGGTGGGTCCTGTTGAGGTGACTGAGGCACTGTTGCAGCGGGAGAAGTCATGGGGACCGGTTGAACCGAGGTCAAAGCAAGATAAGGTTTGGGTTGACCAGGCGAGGTAGCGACTGGAGGGTCAAGGTACCAGATGGGAATCCCAAGGGTCAGGTTAGGAAGAGAGAGGGTGGCCATGACAGGTACCGTGTACAGTCCTGGTGGGAGAGCTAGGAATGGTATCTGACCAGCGGAGTAATGGCCAGGAGGGATGGCTCCAAGATGGTTGAGACCTAGTGGAACCGACCCAGGAGGGTAGAGAGGCGCATGGGTATTAGCAATGGGGGAAGGGTCAGAAGGGAGAGGTCCGGCTGGCTGAGGTGAAGGGCTAGGAGCGGGTTGCGGTGGGCGAGATTGAGGTTGCTGACTAGCCAAAGTGGGCTACTTAAGGTTGGCCCAGGATGATTGCATCATGAAAACATTCGCCAAGCTGGGATCAGAGACAGAAGGAGGGGGAGGACCTGGGAAAGTTCCAAGCAAGGAGGAGTCTTTGTAGACGCCGAGGGAAACACTGGTCAAAGAATCAACAGTTTGCTTGTTGGTGATAGCAGAGATGGTGGACTCAGGGGAAGTCTGAGATTTGGGTTCATGGTACGTCAACTGGTTGATGGTGAAAATCTTTCCATTATGCGGGAAAAACATCTTGCGGTGGACTGCAGATGGGACGGCAGACATGGCATAGGTGTAACTACGCCCTAAAAGAATGTTATAGTCAAGAGGGGCGTCGATAACTTCAATGTCGACACAAATAGTCTTGCCCGCAAGGGTGATAGGACAGTTACGGAAGAGGCCAATGCGCTGGGAAGCATGGCCATCCCACGCACGAAGGGTGATTGTGGAAGGGGCCAGCTCAGGAGATCCGAGTTGTTTCCAAACCGAAGAGGACATTACACAGGTGGATGCCCCCTCGTCAATGATGCACCGGGAAATGTTAGCGTTTCGGATTTTGACTGAGATTTGGAAAGCTACGGAAGCAGGAAGAGGATGAGACTCTAACTGATGGGCAGTGAAAACAATCAATCGGTCATCTGCTGGATCTACAGTGCCCAGGGCAGATAGTAGAGCTTTTCTTTGGGAGGGGCATGACTGGAGGAGTTCCAGTGTTGAAATGGCAACAGGAGATTGGGCCAGCTCATCTACTATGCTAAATGAATGGGCAGCTCGGTCAGAAGCAGAATTTCGGCGTAATGGTCCCTTAGGAATATTGGTATGAACCTCGGCGTTGGGCGGAGGGATATGCACGGGACCATTAGTTGTCGAAAGAGGCTCTGTAGAACCTGAAGAAGGTGACTCGGGGACAGATGGAGCAGGAGGCTGGGGGTGTGGACGGGACTGAGTGTGAAGGTTAAGATCGATGGTTATAGGTTGGTCAGAGTTCATCATGAGGATCTGGTAATCAGAGGTACCAAATGGAGGAGGTTGAGTGGTTGCCGGTCCGTGAGGTGGTTGGGTAGCCACGAAGCGTTGCTGCGGGAAAGGATTGGTCGCACTCTATTGGGCATACACCTGCCCCTAAGGGGGTGGTGGTTGCTATTGTAGGGGTTGAGAAGACAAGGGAGGCGGGGGTGCTAATGTTGGAGGAGTTGGAGCACTAGGCTGTGGAGATGGATGATAATGAGGTTGGGTAACAGTGTGGTAAACAGGGGTTTGGGCAGAAAGAGGAGGCATGCCGGATCCTAGATGCGTGCTACTGGGAGGGGGAGAAATGCAGGAAGTGGTGCCCCCTCCCCCAGGAAAGCCATAGCTCATGGGAGGTTGAGCGGATGGATGAGAGATAGCTCCAACGATACTGTCGGCGGCATGAGGTGCCCCCAGAGCATGGGCATTACCGGGTCTGGGGAGATCAGGTAGAATAGTATAAA
This sequence comes from Pinus albicaulis, assembly GCA_034641835.2. Lineage (NCBI taxonomy): Eukaryota > Viridiplantae > Streptophyta > Pinopsida > Pinales > Pinaceae > Pinus > Pinus albicaulis. Next base: position 1,421,250,183 of record CM076581.1, on the reverse strand, counting down.
CATAACATGTCTGAGCATAGATCAGGTCATATTTTAATGCCATTTGGAGGGCAGCTTCTTCGGTTTGAGGAAAATGCGATGCGACATCTTTCTCGATAGGTGGCAAGAGAGATCTAAGGAACCAGTCCATGTAGACACGGTCTTCGAAGGTAGGAGATTGACATAGGCTCTTTCTTCTCCGCCATTCCTGGACATGATCGGATAGGCGGGTGGCCGATGATTGACGGAAAGAATTCAAAAGTTCAATACCAGTGTCATAATGAAGGGGAAGCTGGAAGTAAGATAAAAAAGCCCGGGCAAGAGTCGAAAAGGTGGTATGAGAGGAAGAGGGCTGATCAACATACCACTTAGAAGCTTCACCTATAAGCATGCGTTGAAACAATCTAAGACAGATGGAATCATCAGTAATGGAATGGGATGAACACCACATGTGGAAAGATCGGATATGATTGGAGGGATCTTCTCTAGCAAGGCCTTCGAACTTGGGAATGTCGAAGGGGAGCTTGGTTGGCATAGCAGGCCAACCAACATCGTGGCGGATAGGATCATTGATCAACTGATTGAATTCGGGGAGACTAAGGCCTGCCATGAAGGGGAGTAAGGGAGCAGTCGAGGGAGTTCCTATGGTGGTGCCGCTAGTAACAGTCCCAGCATTAGGGCCAGGGTTGCCACTAGCGTTAGGCCCTGGACCAGACATGGTGAAGGTAACAAGGGGAGAACCAAAAGTAGGGGGAGAAACCAAAGAATCAGAAGAGGAGTCAGAGTGTGGACTCGGAGGAGGACTAACTTGAGGACGACGGGAAGGAGGAAGTCGACCAAGCGGAAACTGAGGGTGAAGGCCAAGAAGTCTCCGAGAAAGGCGCCTTGGGGGCGCAATGATGACGGGAAGAAGAAAAACCGACAAGGGCAGGGAGGGACAAAATCAAGTGAGGTCAAGGGCAGAAAGGTGCAGTGAAAATTGATTTTAAAGTCTTTGCCAGGCGGTGTTAACCAGGCGCTTCTTCACTTAGGGTCAGCGTGTGGCGTGCGTTAATTTTAATTGTTTAAACCCAAACGTTTTGAGAGTAAAAGAAAAAGTGTGTTGTGTAACCGAAAATAAATCTGCAGTAAATAAGACTAAAATAACAGCAAAGGAACATCTACCAATGCATCAATCTAACCCAAGAAGGCGAGTCTCTCAAAAATTAGCCGATAAGAGGGAAGAAACTAATCAGAGCATGCTAAAGAGAGGCCAATAGATCAAATGTCGAGAGGGACTGGGATCTAAAGGAGAAATCTGCTGAAAAGTGGTGCAAAGAATAGCAAAGAGACAGAGGCAAGGTTGCTGCTAAAAAGGAGGAGATCAGCTAAAACTAGGAGAGACAAGGCAGTGGCCTTAGAAATGAACCCAAAAAAAACGATATGAGGTGATTTGAGAGGGAGAAGAGCTTATCTAAAAGGATCTGAAACGGAGGTATAAGATCTGAGAAAAATAAGGCTGAAACTCTGAGAATTCAGACTTTTGAGACAACAACGACTCTCCCACAAAAAGTGGAGGGTACTAGAGCCCTAAGGGGCTATATTCCCTCTTAGTTGAGTAAAGCAGATCAGAAATAGGTCTAAATGGGCAGACACAGAGGCTGGAAAACCCTGACAGAAGCTTCAGACAAACCCAGAAAAAGTGCTGGAAAATTTGTAGAAAAAGGGCAGGTCGTAGGTCCTGACCTGTGTGCAGTCCAGGATGTAGTTTTTGGGTAGAAAAGTGCGACCTCAAGGCCAGGTCGCACTTTTTGGGCCGATAAGTGCGACCTGCAGATCCGGCTCTCTCGGCGGCAGATTTTAGAAAGATTTGTCGTCTCAGCTGCGGCTGATGTCTGTCACCTGCGCAATAAGGCCAGAAACACACGGAAGTTAAAAATTTGACTATTTGAGGGTTTTAGGGGTGAAAAACACCATAAAAATAGGAAAAACAGAAAAGGGGAGAGAAACCCTAGGGTCTGAAATAGTTGGATATGCAGGAATATATAAAACGACAGCGGTCGCAAAAGAAAACCCGTGTGGAGTCGCCAATTGTTAGTATGAATCTTTCGTCGTAAAATATCACTTTAGCTACGCATAACAAATAGCCCTAACATCGATTATGGCTACAAAATATCTTTAAGTTTGCTGCACAAATTCAGATCTAAGCACAAAAGACATTAAGCAGATAAAATATAACATGGCTCCATAAATCCAATGGACAAGACAAGAAGAATGTATTTAAAAGAATGATTTGTATTATATTAAAGAATGGGGCACCTGAGAGGAAAACAAGAAAGGTTTTTTCCGGTTCTCCTCAGTGGGATGGGTTCTTGGAAGTCCTCAGTGTTTCAGATCTAAAATTCCTCTCTCTTATTGGTGTAGAAAAACAAACATGGAACTCAATGGGAGTTCATAAAGCAAAATGGAAAATGGTGACCAAGAGTAGATCCAGAGTGATCTAATGCAATGAAGGTGACTATGAATGGGGAAAACCCCCCTATTTATAACAAAATATTGGGGCGGTCTAGAACTCGGTGCATGAATAAAATATTATTAATCGAATTCTAGAAGCACCCTTTAGGAATATTTTATTATATTTGTTGGAGGGAAAAGGGTTCTTGAATTGGGTCAATTCCTTTAATTATAAATAATAAATAAATAAATGATTTATTTATCATTTTAGGGGAATGATGGGAATATAATTAAATAAATAATGATTTATTTAATTATTTATGGATGATTTAGTCAAATTTAACTAAGAATATTATTTAAATAATGATTTAAATAACTTGTTCTTAGGAAATAATTAAATAAATAAGGATTTATTTAATTAATTACTTTGTTTTGGGTTAAATATGACCAAATAAGTTATTTTGTATGGTGAAAGCAATTTTACTTAGAGTAAAATTGGTCTTACATGGTGTACTTGGGTTCATCTAATAATAATAGGTTAGATGATCAAAAAAATGGTGTAACACTTCTGATGATGATAAAGCGGATAAATGGGAAAATAAACAATATCAAGCACGAGGGTTGATAGGAATGTCCATTGCTCAAGATCTTCGATTTCCTATCCTTGACATTGACACCCCTGATGAAGCCCTGAAAAAGCTAAATACTATTTTTGGCATTCAAAATCAAATCAGGGTCCACCAGCTTGAAAATTAGTTGCTTACTTTGGAACCCAATAATTTCTCCTCTATTGAAGATTTTTTGTCCAAATTCAAGACCCTTAGATTTCTTTTAGAAGGTTGTAAGGTCAAAAAGGAAGATGGTAGCCTCATCTATTCCATTCTTGCTAAGCTTGGACCTACATACTTTGTATTTGTTTTCACCTTCCATTCCACTAGAGAAGCCATCATTTCTTCAGGAACCGCCTACAAGTACCCCTTTTTTTATGCCTTTTGCGATTATTTGATAAGAGAACAAGAAAAATATCACACCTTGGTCTTATCACTTCTGGAAACGCTTCTAAGAAAGCCTTAGCAGCCCAACAACAACCATATCAAAAGAATCCCAAGAAGTAGTATCCTAAAAAGTATGGTCCTAAACCAAATAAAGGTCCTAAGCAATTTTAACCGCAAATTGAAAAATAAACTCACCAAACTGATGAGGCAACTAAAAACAAGGGGAAGAAAACATATAGACATTGCAAATTTTGTAATCGTGATGGCCACGTATAGTCTAAATGTTTTAAGAAGATGGAAGCCTTGGAAGCAACAATGAAGAAGCACCACATCAATTTGGATACCTCTTCAACTTCATCTTCAGAAATGGCACTTTTTTCTTGTGGTTTTCAAGCATCTGGTCATGCATTAAACGTATCTTCTTCTCATTCTCATGAGTGGCTCATTGATTCTAAAGCTTCTTACCACGTGGCCAAAAATAAAGCCATGTTTTCTTCTTTAAATGTTTGTAACACCAAACATATTTATGTTGGTGATGATAGATCTCTTAGTGTTGTACGATCTAGAACCATTCGTCTAGACAATGGTCAATTTAATGATGTACTATGTGTTCCTACCTTGTCATGCAACCTTCTATTTGTTTATCAGATAACTCATTCAAGTGAAGGGAAAATAGTAGAATTCTCACCTCATGATGTTGTAATCAAGGATCTCAAAGATCCTAGACATATTTTAGCTACTGGAATTGCTGATGATTTCACGAGGTTGTATAAGTTTGAAAACTTTGGGTCATCATGTCTTCCCTCCATTTTTGTTGCTCATAATGTAATGAAAATATGGTGACGGGTCTTCCTATGGTATCTTGCCGAGATAGTGTTTGCTCCGGATGTGTACTCGGAAAGCATCATTGGGATATTTTTGACAAACATGCCTCTTGGCATGCTTCAACCCCTTTGCAACTTGTGCACAATGATTTACGTGGTCCACTTTCTGTTGTTTCTTTCTCTGGTTGCAAGTACTTCTTAACTTTCATTGATGAATTTTCCAGACGCACTTGGGTATACTTCTTAAAACTCAAGAGTGAAGTTTTTAACATTTTCTTGGCCTTTAAGGCCTTTGTTGAGAAACAATCCGGACATCAAATTCTTAAGTTAAGATCAGACAATGGAGGAGAATATGTTAACAACAAATTTATGAACTTCTGCACTAAGCATGGCATTCAATTGCAACATACTATTCCCTATACTCCACAACAAAATGGTGTAGCTGAAAGGAAGAATCACACCTTAAAAGAAATGGCTATTTGTATGCTTAAATCTAAAGGACTTAGTCTCAATTTTTGGGTAGAAGCAATTAACTGTGAAAATTTCGTAGTAAATCGCACTCCTACTAAGGTTTTAAAGAATATAACTCTAGAAGAAGCTTGGAGCTCCATCAAACCAGATGTAAGTCACTTTCGTGTTTTTGGAAGTGATGCTTGGGCCCATATTCCAGATGCAAAACATAATGCCTTAGAACCTAATAGTGAAAAATGCATTTTTGTTAGATATTCTAAAGATGTCAAAGGATATAGAATTCTTCATCCAAAATCCAAAAACATAATCATTATAATAGATGTAAAATTTGATGAAAATATATCGGCCTGCAAGCCTAGTTCGGCAGGTTTGCCACCTTTGGCCTGCGAGCCTGATTCGGCATATGTGCCTCCTCTCTTTATCTCTTCTATTTTTTACAGCATTTCTTCTAGTTCATATGACGACAGTGAGGATGAAAATCCTCCTCCACCTCTTGAATATTCTCCTTCCAGGGAAAATTTGAAGGATGGAAATCTATCTTAAAGTTTCGAAACCTTGGCGAATCTTACTAGTCCCTAACATGCAAATTATAAAATTTTTAGCGATATTTTTGTAAAAATATTCAATTTTCTAATGTTTTTATATAGTCTCTATAAACATTTGTCGAATTTTAAGGTTAAATAATTTTAGGATATATAATTTGGGCAAATCATTTTTAAGAAAAATGAAAATTGGTGAATCTTTTTTTGGAAAAAACATACAAAATGAGCCCACCTGTGAATATTAGCCCCTAAATTTTTCCCTAGTTCCTTAAGCTCCGAAGCTTCCAAGATGGGTCCGCTCTACTCAGGATGTCGCAGGTTCTCTTGCAGGTGACCCTGAAGATCGACGATGTACATGTTCTTAGTTCGAAAGAGCCTCTTCCTTATTGGTTCAAGTTCCGGAAAATCCTAATCCAGACACCTTTGAAGAAGCTTCCAGTCATCCAGATTGGGATGAAGCTATGAATGAAGAATATCGTTCCTTATTGGCGAATGATACTTAGGACTTTTTTCCTCTTCCAAAAGGAAGAAAACTTGTCAAATGCAGATGGGTTTACAAAACAAAGTTTGGACCAAATGGAAAAGTGGATAGACATAAAGCTCGTCTTGTTGCTAAAGGTTTTTCACAAGTTGAAGGCATTGAATATACTGAAACCTTCTCCCCTATTTCAAAAATGAATTATATCTGCCTCGTTCTTTCCCTTGTTGTCTCCTTTAAATGGGAAGTCCATTAGATGGATGTTAAATCAACCTTCTTACATGGAGATTTGCATGAAGAAATCTACATGGAACAACCCCCTGGCTTTATCAAAAATGACTCTAGCCTTGTTTGTCGCCTTAGGAAGTCTCTTTATGGTCTCAAAAAATCTCCTCGGGCTTGGTATGGCCAAATGGATAGATTTCTATTAGATAATGGCTTTTCTAGGTGTCATTCTGACAACACTATCTACACCAAGAAAGTGGGCAAGTACTTCACCATCCTTGTTCTTTATGTTGATGATCTTATCCATACTGGTAGTGATCCTAACCATATAAACCATGTGAAGTATAGCCTCAAAAAGAAATTTGAACTGACATACTTAGGACACTTGCATTATTTCCTTGGTCTTCAAGTCTTGCAATCCAAAGAAGGTATTACCCTTTCTCAGTCCAAGTATTCCTGTGATCTTCTACGCCAATTTCACATGGAAGATTGTAATCCAGCCCCTTCTCCCTTTCAGTCTGGAGTCAAGATTTCAGTCACTTTTACTACCCCTGAAATTGATGCTACCTTATACCGTCAACTTGTTGGTAAACTTCTGTATCTAACCCATACACGTCCTGACCTTTCCTTTGCCATTGGTCTTGTTACTCTGTTTATGCACCAACCTCATGAAATTCAATAGAAAGCAGCTAAAAGAATACTTCAATATATTTGAGGTACAGTTCAATTCAGGATCCATTACAGTACAGGAGCATCTCCATTGTTGATTGGTTTCATTGATTCTGATTGGGCGGGTGACCTTGATGATCGAAAGTCTACTGCAGGATATGTATTCACTCTTGGTTCAGGACCTATTACATGGTCTTGTAAGAAACAAAGTACCATCTCTCTTTCTTCAGCAGAAGCAGATTATCGTGGTGTAGTTGAAGCCAGCAAGGAATCCATGTGGCTTTGTCAAATCCTATCTGCATTTGGTCTTCATCAGCAGCATCCAACTACACTTTGGTGTGATAATCAAAGTGCCATTTAGCTATGTAAAGATCTAGTTCAGCATCAGCATATGAAACACATTGAGCTCCACATACACTTCATTAGAAAGCTCATTCATAATCATGTTCTTGAAGTGTAGTATTTTCCAACCAATGATCAAGTTGTCGATATCTTTACAAAGGCTCTCACAGAAGCGAAGTTTACCAAACTTCGATCCATGCTTGGAGTTCAGGAAAGTTATCGTTAAGCGGGGATAGGCTCTTATGCCTCCTTCCTTCTCCTATTGTGTCACCATTGTAAATTCTTCAATCCTATCCCAATTTGTTCTTAAGGGGGGATGTTAGGATATTTCGACACATAGGAAATAGGCTCCTTTTGTGTCACCTTTGTAAATCCTTCAATCCTATCCCAAGTTGTCCTTAAGGGGGTATATTAGGATATTCCAACACATAGGAAATAGTTAAGTATAACTTGGTCCATGATCTCTATTTAAAGAGCATGGAGGGTCGTTTGTTCGGTAACCATTTATGAGAGAAACATATGTAATATTTCTTTTTATATTAATAAATTGCCTGAAGTGGCCACTTTGGCTCATGCCGTGGACTGTTTCCCTCTTTGAGGGTTTTAACCACGTGATAATACTGGTGTACTGATTTTTTATCTATTTGTGAGTAGTGACCTTTGGTTTTTGATATAAGGAAGTTACCCTGTAAATTCCTACATCATAAACCTCAATCCTTTAACCCTAGATTAGAACATAATCATAGTTCCCTTGATCGGATCTACAAAATACTAGGGGTAGAAAACCATCATGCCCCAAAACCATAGGCGGGTCCACCCACTTAAAATAGGGTCCAAAAAATTTTCCCCGAGGCGTTGTCTGCCCCATGCAAACCCTTGGATAGGGGGGATACCACCCCCTATTGCACCCTACGCAACAAAAAGGGAGGGGATATCGCCCCCCTGTCACTATTCATGAAAATAATATAACACACACCCAACAATTCCCCTAATCCACTATAAGCTTGGAGTCTTCCAAGATGTAAAGTTTTTAATCCTATTTTAGATTTTCAACAAAAACTAATGTCCATAAGGCTAACAATTTGGGCCTCATATTTTTCCCTCGAAGAGGCACATACTTAATGATAATTAAGAAACAAAACAATGCCTACTCTACATGTTGGAGGATCACCTTGCTGGCTCCATCAAAAAATCTCAAGGAAATGATTTATCCAGATCAAGCATTGTACGAATTCTTGTCCTTTTTTCATAATATCATATGAAAAATGTGCATGTATGTTCAATAATACCTAAAACAACCTCCACAAGAATACATTTTTTTTAAATGACCATGTTCTTGCCCAACCAGACAGAGTGAACAAAAGTTGTAGGGAAAACCAAAAAAATCAAACTGTTATATCGTTTGACCAATCTAGAAGGAACTCATCCAAAGATTCTTTAAACCAAGAAGAAATTGTAGGGTTGAGAAAAAATTTAGATAATGACTAGACCTGCCAGGAAAATGGATACTGGATGAAAAGATGTTCCATGGTTTCTTCATTTAATTTGTGGAGGGAGCACCAACTAGGGCCCAACCATATTCTCTTTAAACAATTGTCCCATGTAAGAATTTTAATGGAAAAATAAAGCCACAATTCTAAACACTTCTTGAGGGGGATTTATATTTGCATAGGAAACACCACCACGACACTAGTGGACCATTTGGTTGATCTTCTATCGGCGCTTGAGAACTGAAATTGGCTGTGAAAACCATTATTAAGGGATTTTTGGCCCATATGAGTTTGTTCTCATCTTTGTTTGAAACTCAGATCATGCTAGTGACCGAAACCCCAACAAAAATTGACTACTCCTGAGCACATAGACCTACTAAACCAAGATCCTAAGAAAATTTCCAAGAATATGTCCCCCACTCTTGTTTAGGTTGGGAACTTGCATCTGCAAGAGATAAAACACCCATTGCATTAAAAAAGAATATGGTGCTTTCAAAATGTTTATAGGATTCCCCCGATCAAACCCAAGGATTTAAGCCAAATATGATATTCCTCCTTTCCCCCACCTTCCTAGCTATCAAGTTACCAATAATTGGGAATGAATTAAGAAGAGCTTTCAAAATTATAAACGAGTGGGGAATTGAATTTATAGCACTTTTGATCCATTCCACTTCAGTTTTGTTCCCAAAATATTTATCCTTTAATGTTTTACCAAAAAAATATGTTTTAAGGAGGGGACTCCACAGACTCTTAGCTGCGAAATCTTGGATGAAAAGAATTGAGTCTTTAAACCCCTAAACACCAAGCAATTTTGGCTTTACAATTATCTTCTAACTGACTAAGGTGAAACCTTCTGAATTCTTACGGCTAGACCATAGGAATTTAAAACTGATGTTTCTTATTTTATGCATGATTCCTTCTTATATGGATGCAATCGAAGACCAATAAATAGGAAACTCCTTCCAACACAGACTTAATGAGGAAAAGATTGCCTCCTCTAGATATGAAGCGATTAGTCCAAGCATGAATCTATGCTTCTATTTCTTTATCATTTGGGTCTAGTCACTCTTTATGTAGGATTTTGGATTTATGAAAAAGGCCAAATATTGCACTCCTTCCTACATGTCAATAATTTTGAATGGAAAACTGTGCAAAAGAGAAGTCTTGGAATTATTAGAAATAATATTAAATGACATTGTGGATTTCTCCATATTCACTTTCATTATAGTGACTAGACTGAAAGATTCCAATATATTTTTCAATGAAAAAATATAGACTTTTGAACCTTCCAAACAAAAAAATATCATCCACAAACAATAAATGTGAAGTATAGGACTAATCTACAAATTTAACACCTTTGAGTTCACCTGAAACAATCATCCATTTTTATCAAAGAGTTGAGGACTTTTACTACTAGAATAAAGAGTAACGAGGAAAGGGGATGCCATTTCTTAAGTCCTTGGGAAGCTTTGAAAAAATTCGATGGAAAACCATTTATAAGCACAACAAATTTGACAGTAGACATGTAGTCAAGGATTGAGTTGATTGTTCTAATGTTCATTACTAAATGAATTAGGCGTTTAGAGAGGGGGTACTCGTTGCATGCAAAATTTAATTCCTCATGCAAGTAGTACCCATGTTGTATACTTTCGATGGACCACACAATCACGTTTTTGTTATATTTCTCATTTTTTGTGTAGAAGGGTCCATCGAAAGTATGCAAGATGGGTATTCCTTGGATGAAGAATCAAATTCTACATCCAACGAGTGTTTTTCGCTCGAAATGTGAGTAAACTCGTAGGGAGATAAGTTGAAAAAAAATAGTTTTTTGCATTTTTCCTTCTAAAATTCGATGATGTAATCTAATATTATTTAATTATTTCCACTATTATTTTATAATTTCTTAAGGAGATCCATTTTAGACCTCAAATTAAATCATGTTATTTGAATAAATTGACTCAGAGTTGAGAAAATGATCAAGTCTCTTTTAAACAACATTCACACTTGTCCTCATATTTCTCCATGTCGACGTCAATTTAATAGGAACCATATCGACCAATTTTACCGAGTCAAAAAGTGGTGAAAATAATCCTCCGTAGGATCAAATTAGTGGGAAGGACCCCATACTTCTCTAATAGAGGTGTTTAAATTGAGGTCGTCGCCCAGGATGATGAACAGGGAGGAAAAGGGACCAAAGGATAAAATATCATCCCAAAAGGTTTTTCAATCACTATAAGGCCCATAAATATTGATAATTTCCCAAGTCAAATTGAATTCTTTAAGTTATAAATATACAGAGATAACATTAGTAGATGCAAGGAAGAAATAGATTTGAGAGATGGGTGCCATGCCGACAACAATCCACTAGATAAACCATATACATCTAGAGTACAAATGGACCAACCCTTCAACCAGGATTCCACAATCCCATGGGTTTTATAACCCGAGGTCATAATATCTCTAAAGAGTATTATATTTGGACTAATTTATTTTAGGAGAAATTTGAGGGTGACTTTTTAGGGGCACCCCAAAACCCCCTAACATCTAGAGAGAAAACTATCATCGAGAAGTCCCCACAAGGACTTTCTTTGCTCCAAGGGTCACAACAATCATATTATAACTACCTATTTTGATGTGTGACTTGGATTTATTCTAGGATTTGGATAAAAAATATTTCCTTCCTGCATGGATGGAAACGAGAGGGTCTTCATTGAAACCTCCATGAGAGGCGACTTCCAAGGATGTCTTACATATGGGACCGAAGGTCATAATTGTGCATGCATGGAGTCTTCAACATACTCCGTGAAACAAATGTATGATCACCCAATAGGGAAGAAGGGGGCATTGACGAGGAATTCAAAGAGTCTGAATAAAGGAAAATAGGGGGGAGAAAAAGCAGGAGAATCAATGGTGGACACATGCTCTTGGAAAATTTTATTTATGTTAGGAGACAAATGTGAGGAAATAAAGGGAGCCAAAGGGGAAGGGGGAATCATTGAAAAAAATTCCACAAGTACGGGAAAAGCAACATTATGAACAAGAGAGAAGCCAAAAACCGTACTTGTGTGATTTCTTTATGCATGGTTGATTCCATCCTACATCAAAGGATTAAAGGGCGTGTCACGAGGGTTTTGAGAATATTCCACAATGCAACTTGCATTTTTACAGACCTAGATCTCCTTTAGAGGCTTTATTCCAAGGACATTCTACTCACATTCATCAGCAAGGTGGTCAACACATCTGCATGCATAACATCTGAAGTGAACCCTCCAATATTCGATTATCTAAATCCATTTGTGTAATGACCCCTTCCATCCCCCTAGAGTCTCCAAGGCCCATGAGAGGTGTTACTTATATTTGACCCAACCTCCATAGTAATATCGTGGAAATGGGGTCACAAAATTCTTCATTTTCCAACTACTTTAAAATACAAAACCCATACCATTATTGTGCCAGCTTGTCAAGACCTTTCCAATGATATAAACTTTACCCTAGTCTGACTTATGGATCGACATTTATGGCCATCCTAAGTTTTTCCCATTAGACCCTAACACCTTATTAGTGTCCACCAAATGGCACCGACATAGTATCTCATGTGGTGCCCATGTGGTCACTCCACCACCCTTGGATTATTCCACGTGGAATGGAAGAAACACATGAATGTATTAACGTAGTTGGGGTCAGTCCTCATTACCAAAACTAGCAATAAACTTTACCAAGACCCAACTGTCAACCATCAACCTAGGAAACCCTCGAACTAGAAATTTTTTGACTTGAGCTCGACGTTGACCAGCTTGGATTTGACCTTTGTCAAATGTTGCTTTCGAGAAAACTCACCAATCACCAACCTAGCTAACTCCCAACTCAAGCTCAGCGTCGATTTCACGAAGTTCTCAAGCTTAGCATTTTTAACAGAATTATTCCAAGTCGAGTAGAGCTATGTTTTCACACTTTGGTTGCAGCTTCAACATTTCTCATTTCTTTCTATGATTTCATAGATCATTTATCTTAACTCATCTAGACCCCATTCGACCTACCTTATGCACAAAGACTCCAGTATTCCACACTTATCCATCAACCTTACTTGTTGAGACGCACAAGGAATCCCCATTCCTTGAATTATCACAAATGTATCAGGTCATTTCATCTAATCATTAAAATAAATGATTATCGGACACATGGATGTAGAATCATGAATGTAAAGCACAAGAACAAAGGCAAGCTTAGCCTACTCCCTATTTAGTTATAAAAATTTACATGACCAAATTCATTTATAACAACTCAAATTATACATGGAACATAAGAATATACACAACAATATTAGATGTTCATCCATTACAACTCAACATACACAAAGCATGATACATAAATAATAAAAATACTTGTAACAAGACCACATCCATTAATTCAGTGAAATAGAATGAAAAGAATGAAAAACATAAGCAAACACTTATGTTATGAGGATGTGTAGAAATTGATATTGGGACTTCAACTCTCCACCCAACATTAGAAAGAGTGCACTGCAATCTTTTTGTAGTCAACCATCCTCGAGCCAGATTCTAGAACTTGAGGAAGAGTGCTCGAAGGAATAAAGCCAATACTACTAGATGAAAAAGGGTCTCCAAGGTCAATCAACCTATACTTACCAACTAATCAGGAATTCAAATATAGTGTAATAGAGATTCATTTTCCTCAAGTGTTCTCAACAATTCTCCATTGTTACACCACAGGGTTTTTAACTCAGTCAACATCAATATAGGGTTTATTTGTTGAAAATGCAGCAAGATGATGGAGCTTAGTGAAATGAAGTCGCCTTCACTAAGTGGGCCCGCAGGCAAATTCTGGCGCAAAAATCTATTTTTAGACTATGTCTATTTTTAGACATATGGAGCATGGTTCGGGGATTCCAGTTTTAGATTCTTGAAGTATGTGTCATGTTGGTAAAAATAGATGAGACTCTATTTTTGAGGTCAAAGAGGTCGAAGTCTATTTTTAGACTGCCTCTCCTTAAAACAGGGAAGTCAAATATTATTTACCCTTAATAATATTTAGACTATAAACACCAGTTTACTCTCTTGGAGCACTTCAGTTCGAGCTACAGAAGTGGCTCATGCATCTGACAAAGGAATCAAGTGGTTCCCAAGGGTTTGATGGCATCATGCATGGTTGACTTCAGTTGGACTTCAGTGGCAGAAGTTTGGAGGAGTTAATGGGACAGCTAGTGGAGTTGTGTTATGTTTATTTTAGTTGAACTGATTGAGATTAGTTTAACTAGCTAATCAATTAGTTATGAGTGGAGTGAATTAAATATTATTTAATTCATTAATTAGTAACTCATTATTCAACTCAAGAACACATCAGTTCACTACAGTGCATGGACAGTTCAGTGGAGACCAGTGAAAGAGGTAGATGAAAGGGTGGAGTTAGCTATCGGTTGTGACTATACTGTTGCTATTTGCAACACACAGATAGGTGGAGTAAGCCCATGAGGATTGCGCAGTTCAGGCTGGTGGTTTATCTATATAAAGAGGCCATCCCATAGCATTGAAACAAGAAATAGAGGCAAGGCAATTGGCGGTGAGTTTTGAACCAGTAACCTGTTCAAAACTGAGCTAGATTGTGTGTAACTTCATGAGATAGTACTGAGTACTTGTGAGGAGTATTGTACTGAGTTTGTTACATGATTTCTCCATTATAATATACACAATAACTGCGGGGTTTTCAGCTATAAGCTTTCCCCATACATACTGTGTTAATGTGTATGATGATTTGATGTGTTATCGCTTGATTTTATTTCCGCATGTTTGATGATCTGAGTGGAAGAGATTATGTGTTGCATATAAATTCGAATTGTATGTGATCGGGATAGTCTCGGTGGATAATTAATCATTATTCAGCAAATTTCTACATGGTATCGGAGCTATTGAAGCAGAGATTGATCATCACAGTGATTACAAACTTATTTCGGTAGACAGAGTCTGCATGCGGGCCAGGTAGCCTCCGGATTCATCTCGGATTCATCTTTCTTCGGAAAGTGAAAGGTCTGGTAAATGCCCCTTGCAGTCAATCTCTGTGCTAGAAATAATTTGTTCTCGCAGATCTAGAGCGGTTGAGCTTTGAGGTGGAATTCGAAATTTTGCAGCAGTTTTGTTTTCTTGGTGCCGGTGTTGAAAATGTCTTTCAACGGTTTGCGACTCGAATATGCTCTTGAAGGCAGTTCGAATTATGTTGCATGGAAGGATCGCATGGAGGAAGTATTAGAAGATAATGGTCTGAAGGAGTTCATAGATATGGATGTCCAAAAGCCCACTGATCCTGCTGAAGTCGAAGCATGGCAAAAGAAGATGGCGAAGTGTCGAAGGATCCTGTTGGAGGGCGTCAAGGATCATATTGTATCCAGCCTGCATGGAAAGGCTACTCCATATTTAATGTGGAAAGCTTTGACGGATCTATTCCAGAGTAAGAGCGACCAAAGGAAGCCGGCGCTCAAAGATAAGCTCAGGAACATCAAGATGGAGAAAGGCGACAGTATCGCCAAATACCTCACGAAGTTCACTCAGTGCAGAGATGAGCTGGGAAGTGTGGGGGTGACTGTCGAAGACGAGGACATGGTTGACCTGGCTCTCCTTGGTCTTCCGAAGGCTCGGCACTCATATCAAGATAGTGTCAATGGTCGGGAGAAGCTGCCGGGATGGGAGCGCCTTTGGGCGGATCTCATGCAGGAGGAGATAAGGAGGACTACTCGAGATGGATCTTCATCAAAGGGAGCTGATGAAGAAAACTGCGCTTTGGTGGCCAAAGCAAAGAAAGGGAAGGGTAATAAAACCTCTCATTCTGGTGCAAAGGGCAAGAAGCAGGATATGGCGAAAGTGAAGTGTTTTCACTGCCATGATCACGGACATTATGCTACCAATTGTCCAAAGAAGAAGAAGAACAAGCAAGCGGAAAGATCTGCAGATGGAGAAGCTTTGGCTTCACAGTTCGAGCTTGACTTTTCACTGATCGCATGCTTGGTTTCAAGTGTGTTGGGATCGGTATGGTTCTTGGACAGCGGTGCGTCATTTCATATGACGGGAGATCGGGATTTGTTCTCAGATCTGGAGGACAAAGATTTTGGTGTGCACATCGAGATGGGCGATGATGGTAGATACAGTGCGACTGGTATCGGTACCATATCCTTTCAGAGGGAGTCTGGTAAACCCTTTGTATTGAAGGATGTCATGCATGTACCGGGATTGAAGAAGAACTTGATCTCTGTGGCGATGTTGGAGGATAAGGGGTATGATGTGGTCTTCAGCGAAGGAAAAGCCTTCCTGCGCAGTAAGACTACTAGAGAGACCCGGAAGATAGGGGTTCGAACCAAGAACCTTTATCAGTTGCAGGTAGATGGCTGCGCAACTATGGCATGCAAGGCGGGAGAAGTGGTGAGCCGGGATGATGAGGGCGAACTGTGGCACAGGAGATTGGGCCACCTTCACCATGGAGCTTTGAAGATCCTGCAGCAGATTTCTACTGGGCTTCCTAAGGGCACTCTTGCGCAGTCAGATCAGTGCAAGGTGTGTACTTTAGGGAAGTATGTGAAAGCCACCTTTCACGAGAAGGATAGTCGCGCCACGACGATCCTCGAGAGAGTTCACACAGACGTGTGTGGTCCTTTCTCAGTTGCTTCGACAGCAAAGCACAGGTATTATGTGATCTTTGTTGATGATTTCTCTCGAAAGTGCTGGATCTTCTTCATGCAGAAGAAGAGCGATACATTCACAAAGTTCTGTGAGTTTAAAGCACTGGTCGAGAAGGAGTCGGGGAAGAAGGTGATTGCTCTAAGGAGTGATAACGGTGGTGAATTCATCTCGGCTGAATTCAAGGAGTTCTGCAGCGCAGAAGGGATTCGGAGAGAGCTCATCGCACTCCATAACCCACAGCAGAACGGGGTGGCTGAGCGGAAGAACAGAACGATCGTGGGTGCTGCACGGGCGATGTTGCATGATCAGGGCCTACCCCTTCACTTGTGGGCTGAGGCATGCAATACAGCAGTGTATGTGCAAAACTGTTGTCCTCACAAGGTTCTTGGCATGAGTACACCAGAGGAGGCTTATTCTGGAAAGAGGCCTGATATTTCCCATTTGCGGATTTTTGGTTCTCCTGTCTACATGCATGTGACGAAGGATGCGAGAAGGAAGTTGGATCCAACTGCTGAGGTTGGAATATTTGTGGGGTACACTGATACACCTCACAACTACCGGGTGTATTTGTCAGACAGTCGCAAGAAGGTTGTGCGGCGGGATATAAAATTTCAGGAGGAGAAAGCCATGCAGTGTTCGCTTGAGAGGGAGCTACACTTGCATGCAGATGAGGAGCTGTTAGTTCCTAAGGAGGAGCTTCCGGATGTGGATCAGCCACAAGAGGAGGTTCTGGAGGTGGAAGAAACCACCCAGGCAGCGCCAACCATCAGAGGGCGCATGCGCACTACAGAAGCTGAGCGACTGGCTCGGGATGCAGAGAAGGCTGTAGGACCACCTACAGCACAGCGCAGACAGAGACAGTCACCGGATCGGTACACTGGATACATGGCTCTTGTGAGTCAATGTGTTGTGACGGAGCCATCCTCTTTTGAGGAAGCTGTGGAGGAACCCGCATGGGTTGATGCCATGATCGAAGAATATGATTCGATCATCAGGAACAGTGCATGGGGGATTGTCCCAAGACCGGTTGGGAAATCAGTTGTAGGTTCGCGATGGATCTACAAAGTGAAGCAGGCGGCTGACGGGAGTGTGGAGAAGTACAAGGCGAGATTTGTCGCCCGTGGCTTCTCACAGATCGAGGGGATTGACTATGAGGAAACTTTTGCACCTGTCGCAAGGTACTCTTCCATACGGACGATCCTTGCTCTCTCAGCGCAGATGGGGTGGCACATTCATCAGATGGATGTGAAGACTGCGTTCCTCAATGGAGTTATTGAGGAAAAGGTGTACATAGAGCAGCCTGAAGGTTTTGAGATCTTCAGCAGTGAGTCGCATGTGTGCCGACTCAAGAGAGCACTGTACGGGCTGAAGCAAGCACCTCGTGCTTGGTACACTCGGATAGACAGCTACTTCACCGGGCTTGGATTCTCCAAGAGTGAGGCGTATCCAAACCTGTACCAGATAGTGGTGGAGGGGAAGCTGTTGATCATCGTACTGTATGTAGATGATCTGATTTTGACTGGCGACGAGCAGTTGATACTTTCATGCAAGGAGGATCTTGCACGAGAGTTTGAGATGAAGGATCCTTCATTATTTCCTGGGATTGGAGATTTGGCAGCGCAGTGGAGGACTGTTTGTTTCTCGGGGCAAGTATGCCCGGGAGATTCTGGAGAGGTTCAACATGCAAGGCTGCAAGCCTGTTGACACTCCTCTTCCTGGTGGTTGGAGGAAGGAGGATGCTACTTCAGCGGAGGTAGTGGATGCCACTGTCTATCGACAGTTGGTGGGGTCGCTTATGTATATGGTCAATACACGACCCGATATATGCTATTCAGTTAACCAGCTTTCGCAAGCTATGGTTAAGCCTACCAAGCTCTTTTGGAAGGCAGGCAAGCATGTATTGCGCTATATTAGAGGCACATCGGGATATGGTTCATGGTATAGACAGGAGGATCAGTTGAGGCAGCATGGCTTCACAGATTGGTATCATCATATCAGATATTGTGTTCAGCGGAGAATCATGATGCTTTCATATGTTCCCACGGAGGATCAGGATGCCGACATCCTGACGAAGGTGCTCACCAGGAGCAAGTTCGAATTCCACAGAGGCAGGATAGGGGTTGCAGATAATCCATATCTTGCTGAGAGGGAGTGTTGAGAATGCAGCAAGATGATGGAGCTTAGTGAAATGAAGTCGCCTTCACTAAGTGGGCCCGCAGGCAAATTATGGCGCAAAGTCTATTTTTAGACTATGTCTATTTTTAGACATATGGAGCATGGTTCGGGGATTCCAGTTTGAGATTCTTGGAGCATTGGTCATGTTGGTAAAAATAGATGAGACTCTATTTTTTAGGTCGAAGAGGTCGAAGTCTATTTTTAGACTGCCTCTCCTAAAAATAGGGAAATCAAATATTATTTACCCTTAATAATATTTGGACTCTAAACAGCAGTTTACTCTCTTGGAGCACTTCAGTTCGAGCTACAGAAGTGGCTCATGCATCTGACAGAGGAATTACGCTATTCCCAAGGGTTTGATGGCATCATGCATGGTTGACTTCAGTTGGACTTCAGTGGCAGAAGTTTGGTGGAGTTAATGAGACAGCTAGTGGAGTTGTGTTGTGTTTATTTTAGTTGAACTAGTTGAGATTAGTTTAACTAGCTAATCAATTAGTTATGAGTGGAGTGAATTAAATATTATTTAATTCATTAATTAGTAACTCATTATTCAACTCAAGAACACATCAGTTCACTACAGTGCATGATCAGTTCAGTGGAGACCAGTGAGAGAGGTAGATGAAAGGGTGGAGTTAGCTATCAGTTGTGACTATACTGTTGCTATTTGCAACACACAGATAGGTGGAGTAAGCCCATGAGGATTGCGCAGTTTAGGCTGGTGGTTTATCTATATAAAGAGGCCATCCCATAGCATTGAAACAAGCAATAGAGGCAAGGCAATTGGCGGTGAGTTTTGAACCAGTAACCTGTTCAAAACTGAGCTAGATTGTGAGTAACTTTATGAGAAAGTACTGAGTACTTGTGATGAGTATTGTACTGAGTTTGTTACTTTATTTCTCCATTATAATATACACAATAGCTGTGGGGTTTTCAGCTATAAGCTTTCCCCATACATACTGTGTTAATGTGTATGATGATTTGATGTGTTATCGCTTGATTTTATTTCCGCATGTGTGATGATCTGAGTTGAGTTGAGTGGAAGAGATTATGTGTTGTGTATGAAGTTCAAATAGTATGTGACCAGGATAGTCTCGGTGGATAATTAATCATTATTCAACAAATTTCTACATTATTTACAAGCACAGGAAGTCACAACTCGATTCCAAGAGATGAGTTTCATTTTAGCATGGAAATCCTTTCATAGATTGGATAAGTTACCATAATATCATAGAAAACACGTCTACAGGTAGTTCATCAGTGAGTGCAAGCACTATTTTTGTCAACCCCATGGCTACATTTGGTGGTTCATGTAGAAATTATTGTGTACATTTGAAACTACTCATGAAATTTACTAAAACATAAGACTCAAACCTACTCTACTGCTCTGCAGAAAGTAATTAAAAATCTAGAACAAAAATCATATACATGCAACAAGTATTTTCCTTTGGTGAAAGGAATCTTCTAAAAAGCCCAATTCCTACTTGCATTAATTAGATGAATAGAGATGTATTGCAATTTCTTTGCTCAATTGAGCACAATCTGCAAGTGCATAACCTATCTCTCTGCACACTCAGAAGCTCTGACCCAGACATAGCCAATTTTTTCCTCTACTTGAGCCCCTAATTCCTTCCATTGTTACTTGAGGAATTATGTCCCTATTAAATAGGAAATTCCTCTAATTCATTGCACAATTCCCAAGTATGGTCCACCTAACCTCATGCAACATCTGTATACTCAACTAGTTTACAATTGTTGGTTAATTACCTTGGAAAATCCACCACAACTGGGAAATTCAAATTATTTTAATGCATGAGATGATTGATCAATTAACTATATGATCTATGAGTTAGAATGATGTCCCGCTAGTTCTATTAACAATTAGAACTAGTTTAATTGATTACAACTAAAATTAACTCAACCTGGGCTCCTAGTTTAATTGATTGCAACTAAAATTCATGAGCTTAACTCCAATTAACTGAGCTAGACTCCTATTTTTTAGGAATCAACACAAGTAAACTAAACTTGAACTTATTAACTTGAATTAAGTGTTCTTAACTAATTAAAAAGAACCATGTCACCTTAGTTAACTCCTCCAAGTTGTCCGTTGATGTGGAATTTCGAATTTCATCAATATGATTAAGGCAAAATCAAAATTGAAACTTTCTTGCTGCATTTCCAACACTCCCTCTCAATAAGACAAGGATTATAAACTACCCCATTCCTGCATCTATGGAATGTACTATAGAAACATCTCTAATTTTTTATGTTGCTACTGCAATATATGCAACTTAGAAGCATCCAAAAATTGAATCAACTATGTCTACGACTGTCTACTGGGACTATGTTGCTGCTAACTCTGCTACTTAGCTGCCTGCTCTATTGTCAACACTCCTCTGTACTCCTAAGTATTTGATTGAAACTGATACTCTTGCTACTAAATACTATAGGCCCCTGTAGCAAGGTAATGATCCATGAGGATAATGTCTCATTGGACCCTTCCAAATTCTTTGCAGCTCTAGGACTAAAGTTCTACATCGCCCCACCTCACTCTAGGAGGTATAGTTGCAAGCATGGGAAAATTTGATCTAATCATACTATTGTTTCTACTACTTTTTTGTTTCTTCCACACTGATGTTGCAACCACTGTAATAATGAGTCTGATCTCCCAAAATCCTGAAGTACTAGCTTCCATAGGGTTGCTCCCTCTGAAACTAGACTCCCTCTGAGTCTCGATCTCCCTGTTGGAAATCTCATTGCTCCTCAATTTGCCAATATCAATTATCACAAATCCTCTTTATGTCTATAAAAATTGGCTCATTTATATTCCCACTAGCAGTCTTCTAGCTCCATTAAGAAGTCTTCACATAGGGTCTTCTAGATCTGTGCTGAACTAGGGCTCCACAACTCTGCCTCCTAATAGCTCATTACTTCTTCAAATATCATTGTACATGAGAAATTCAAGGACTGGTTTTAATTGAATCCTTCTCTGATACCATGTAGAAATTATTGTGTAGATTCGAAACTTCTCATGAAATTTACTAAAACAAGACTTAAACCTACTCTACTGATCTGTGGAAAGTAATTCACAATCTAGAATGCAAATCATAAACATACAAAAAGAAATCACACACATGAAACAAATAATTTCCTTTGGGTAAAACAATCTGATATAAACCCAAATTTTTGCTTGCATAAATCAGAAGAATAGAGATGTATTGCAATTTCTTTGCTCAATTGAGCACAATCTGCAAGTGCATAACTTATCTCTCTGCACACTCAAAAGCTCTAACCCAAATTTAGACAATTTTTTCCTCTAATTGAGCCCCTACTTCCTTGCGTTGTTCCTTGAGGAATTATGCCCCTATCAAATAAGAAATTCATCTAATTCATTGTGTAATTCCCAAGTATGGTCCACTTGATCTCATGCAACATTTGTACACTCAAGTAGTTTACAATTTGTTTTGGTGTGTCTTCCATATCCATCGTATCAGTTTATAATTGCTGGTTAACTTCCTTGGAAACTCCACCAAAACTGGGAAATTCAAATTCTTTGCATGCATGAGCTAATTATTAGTTGATTGATAAATTAACTAGATGATCTTTGAGTTAGACTGATGTCCCACTACTTAAATGGCCACCAACTAGTTCTATTAACATTTATAACTAGTTTAACTAATTACAAATGAAATTAACTCAACCTAGGCTCCTAAAATTTCAAAATCACTACATACAACTGAACTTCATGCCCTTAACTCAAATCAATTGAGCTAGACTCCTATATTTTAGGAATCAACACAAGTAAATTGAACTTGAACTCATTAACTTGAATTAAGTGTTCTTAATTGAGTGAAAGAAGCCATATCACCTCAGTTAGGTCCTCCAAGTTGTCTGCTAGAGTGGAATTTTGAATTTCCTCAATTTGATTAAGGAAAAATCAAAATTGAGACTTTCTTATTGCATTTTCAATAGTTCATCAACCCCATAAATACATGTGTCTCTCTTCGGGAAGATAAGTTCATCAATCTGACAAGCTTCCCATTGGGTTCACTAGTCCTTAGACATGCCACTATTAATGGGTTCATCATCCTTAAGGAAACTCATTTCCCGCTAATTTTCAGCGAGCAATCCCTCTTGGGTTTCTTCAGCCGGGCTATCACCAGAGTG
This sequence comes from Pinus albicaulis, assembly GCA_034641835.2. Classification (NCBI taxonomy): domain Eukaryota; kingdom Viridiplantae; phylum Streptophyta; class Pinopsida; order Pinales; family Pinaceae; genus Pinus; species Pinus albicaulis. Next base: position 1,421,227,714 of record CM076581.1, on the reverse strand, counting down.
AATTCTCTCCTTTCAAACTCACCCTATGTCTTATTCTCTTGTTCCTCCTTTTGTGAGGAATTTTCATCCCCTCAAAAGCTGACTCCAGTGCCCTTCGTGAATCAATGAATTCTTGAATGAATTCCTCTATTAGACATGCCTCGCTTTGGTGGTGTTGGCCCACTATCTCAGTAATAACCATGTAGCAGTTTCGTGGATATGGAACTAACTACTGAGACCACCGTGCCAATGAAATCCATCACAAATTAAATTTTTGTACTCTTTCCCTTGCATATTTTTCCAAATAGGTATGGTTTTAATATTTTCTTTCTCTAGTTGAAGTCGATGTATATTCAACTCATTTAAAGCACACCAACCAGTTTCCCATGAATGTCATTAATAACTAACTTCCTCCAAATTCGCAAGCAAACTCTCTCTTCAAATTATGGAATTTGTGTCCCAATATCTTGGCCAATTTTAATTTAACAAATATAGCTACATTATTTACAACAGATGAAATTTTCCAAGTTTTATCACAATTTGTAGCCCTTAACACATAGCTCAACTTCTTCGACATGTCCTTCACAAATTTCCACCTCTATATGTATTCATGCACAAAAGTTATCCAATTTTGACAAACACATATCCTCCAAGTAGAGAAACTGACCTAATTGGTTTTCAATAGCACCTCTTTCGTCCATAACATAAAGGAAAACTAGGTATAATGACCCAAAGATTCTAATGAGCTTGCAACTCTCTAATGGGGTCAAAATTTATATTCCATCTTTGCAGCAAAATCCCTGATTTACCCCAATGCCAATCATGGCTCACGATATTCAACGTCTTGATCTCAGAGGGAAATATGACACATCACCACCCTTGGATGAGGATATGAATAATCAGCGTCGAGCCAATCATACGCTTCCAACTATCCTTAACCTAGTGTGCGACAAACCATGAGGTGATTAATTTTCCCATGAATATACCCACAATAGTAAATTCAATTGGCATCAGAACCTCCTACAAACCAATATTTTCACACACTATAAGGGTTGCCACCCTACGAGGTTTCATAGTTATTTTACGCATAAACCATCATGAAGGATTCAAACCGAGCTAGGCTTCATTATACTGTGATTACATAGATCACAAAGGTGAGGCGACATGAGGGGTTTTACCATTAGTGAGAGGAGAAAAATCATTGGAACAGTAAAGGGATGAGGAATGGAGCTGACATCCAAAACATCCAGTGGAGGTGAGATCCTTTGATAGAATTCTTCGTGTGTGGGAAATATGCCCACCAGACACATACTATCTACTAGCCTAAAATTCACCAATTCAATTTTCAACAACATTCTATCAATTCCAATTATGTTCAAGCCCTAGTAAAACACACAACCCAAAGACAAGCCACTTGTCATTGAAGAATCACCATACAAACAACGTTAGGGAAGGTGAGAACCAGAATTAGATAAAACTCGCCAAAGAATAGATGGCTATAGAAACCAAGGCTTGATCCATGGGGCCAAAAAGGAAAAATAATCCTATGTTGTAGGATAGAAACACCCTGCCCCACCCCTCATGCCAACACCCATGACATCCATGGAGAAAACTGTGATCATGAAGTCCCCGTAGGGACTTTGTTTACTCCAAGGGTCACAATAATTATATTTTTCCTAGCCAACTTGATGTCTTCCTTGACTATCTTATAGGATTTAGATAAAAAATATTTGCTTCCAACACAGATGGTGATGTGAGGGTCTTCATTCAAACCTCCATGAAAGACGAATTCCAAGGATATCTTAAGACACAACTAAAGGTGTGCATGCATGGACTCATTCATCAACGTCCTCCAAGAAACAAATGTATGATGACCCAATAGGGAAGAAAGGGGGTGCCAATGTGGAAGACAAAGATTCTAAATAAGGGACGATAGGGGAGAAAGAGTAGCAAGCATTGATGGTTGACATGCTTTTGGAAAATTTTATTTGAATTGGGAGACCAATGTGGGGAAACACAGGGAGCCAAAGGGGAAGGGGAAATTGTCAAAATAACTTCCACAAGGACAAGGAAAGAAACATTATGAACAAGGGAGGAACTCGAAACCATACCTGTGTGTTTTTTTCTGCATGGTTGATTTCAACCTGCGTTATTCGATCAAAAGGCGTGGCACTAGGATTTTAAGAAGATACCACTACTTGACTTTCATTTTTATGAACCCAAATATTCTTCATAAGTTTTATTCCATCGGAATTCCAATCACATTCATCGGCAAGGTGGCTGACACTGCTGCACGCATAACATCTTAAGGGAACCCTCTAATTGCTGATTATCTAAAGCCATTGTAACCCTGAACACATAGCTCAACTGCTTCAACCAATGCTTTGTGAATCCCCAACTCTACTTGTATCCATGCACAACATCTATCCAATTTTGGCTAAGACCCATCCTCCATGTAGATAAATCGACCTAATTGATTTCCAATGGCTTTTAGCACCTCTTTCGTCCAAAACATAAGAGGTAAACTAGGGAAAATGGCCTAAAGCTTCCGATGAGTTTACAACTCTCTAATGAGGTCAAAATTTATATTCCATCTTTACAGCAAAGACCTTGATTTACCCGAATGCCAGTCATGACTCATGATATTCAACAACTCATTCGTAGAGGGAAATACAACACAAAACCACCCTTGGATGACGATATGAATAATCAACGTCGATCCAATCGCAAGTTGTCGACTATCCTTAACCCAATTCAAAACAGATCGCGGGGTGATTAATTTTCCCACGAATCTAGCCATAATAACACATTCAATTCGCATGAGAACCTCCTCCAAATCAATATTGTCACCCATTGTAAGGGTCACCACCCTACGAGGTTTCAAAGTCTTTTTACGCAAGGACCGTCATGGAGGATTGTGATGGCACATATCACAAATCCGAGGCCATAGGAGGGGTTTTACTATCAGTGTGAGGGGAAGAATTCAATGGAATAGTAAGGGGAAGAGGACTCGAGCTAACATCCAACACATCTGACATGGGTGAGATCTTCTCACAAAATTATTCATATGTGGGAAATATTCCGGTTCGACACCAACTCAATTTCTGACAACATTCAATCTGTTCCAGTTAATATGTTCGAGCCCCGAAAAAACACAACTAAAAGATGCATTGCCTATCACTGAAGAATCACCAAATGAACCACTTTAAGGAAGGTGAGCACTAGAATCATAAAAAACCTGCAAAAAAAAAAAAAAAATAGATGGTTACAAAAACTAAGACTTGAACCACATGGCCAAAAAGGAAAAAGAATAAAATATTAATTTTATGACATTATATATATATTTCTTAATTTAAAAATCATTTTTCAAAACAATTTAACTTAATAAATACGCTAAATTAAATTTAAATTTTAATCATTTATTTTAAAAAATAATAATAATAAATAAATATTTAAAAAACGAAGTTAAAACGGTTTGAGTACCTTTAAACAACACAAATGTCCAAAATAGTGTCGCATTTTCGTCGTCGCTATTTCGAATCCAGTAGCGCACTGACCGGCCTAAAATGTAAAGGCATTCACGCGGGCACAAGTGGAGGCGCGCCGCGCGCGTACTTTGTGTGTGAAAGGAAAGAGCGGTAAATGGAACAAATTCCAGACGAGTCGGAAAGGTTGCAGATGCCACCGTGTCCGCTTTCGCTTAGGATACGGAAATCGGAGATCATATCATTTTTTTTTGGAGATATTTGCAGTAAGCCGCGTCATATTTTGAAAGTAATTTATCAAAGACTGACAAGAGTGACCGATATGTCGCTGTGACCATGAAAATCATGTCTATCATGTGATCATGTCTATGTCATTAGACTAGTCTTATCTATAAACTTTCTAAAAAAAGTATATATATATATATATATATATATATATATATATATATATATATATATATATATATATATCGATTTTATTATTATTATTATTATTTTTAATTAATTAATTAATTTATTTATTTTTGCATAAAACAAAAAATATATAAAACTTTTTTTTCAAAAAAATAAATAAATCAAGTAGTTTTATTTCTTTGCATTTTTGCAATTTTTTTAATGTATATTTTTGTGTAATTTTGTTTAAATTTTTTAAGAAATTTGTTAAAATTACAAGTTTGAGTTTGTATTTTGCATTATCCAAGTATTTAAAGTTTTTGAGAATGTTAGAATCCATTATATATTTAAAAATGCTAGTTTTCATTATTAAATTTTTAAATTAAGAAAGTAAAAGTGTTTGAATACGTATTGTTGTGTTTGTAATTCTCAACATTTATTTATTATAATAGATATTATTTTATCTATATAAATTAAATTGTTGAAAAATATGTAGAAATTAAATTATTAAATTGTTAAATAATTTTTGTAAGTTAATAACATCAATGTAAATTAAAAAGAAAAATAAAATTTTAGTGATGGAGATAAAAACAGTTCAAATGTAAAAATAAAACATTTTAACTATATCTGCAACTTTATTTTCAATATAAATATAGTATCAACATAACTAAATAAGGCCACATTGAAAACTTGGTCACATTCTTTCCTTTGCATTGATGCATCTCCAAAAATGTTTTGGGGATAAAGTGAAATGGTTTTAATCACCCTTCAAACTAGGCAAAAATAAATTTGATAGGCATAATAATAAGGATTATCATTTTTATGAAAAATAAATTTGATATATATAATAGATGTTATCATCTTTATAAAAACAAATATGCAAATAAAAAATTGCACTTTAATAGACTGAAATTTATTATAGTGATTCATCATGATCATGTTTATGTAATTCTCTCATCGGCTAGAGTTTTAATCTGTATAAATATTAATATTAATATCAATATATTATACATATGTCATTAATGTATTTAAAGTACTAAAAATATAGCTATCATAATATTACAAGTAAAAATATTTAACATGATAATGAAAATATAATACATAATGTGTTTAAAAAACAAGACAATCCAAATTTTCTTAACCCTTTGCCTAAAAATCTATCCAACTAGAACTGCACAAAAAGGGATAGAAAACCAGAAAAAAAATATAAATAAAACCACCATAAAATATAAACCACTTAACCTATCAAATTACACATTACCACTTGTTATTTGTTGACATATATTTAGGGCGATAGGCCTTCTCTTTTGAAAGAGAACCAGTTTTTCATCGTCAACATTTTTAATATCTCGCTGACACGTGTTCTCTGACAGTTTTAATCTGTGGCTGACAGCTGTTGCCAAACTGTTCCGATCTGTTAGCAAAAACCAGGCGCCTCCAGTTTTCGTCCCCGCAAGGCCAGTTTCAGAGGCGGTAGTTTCAGTTTTCGTTTGGAATTAGTTGCAGTAAGAGTAGAATGGCACTGACCCATCTTTTTCCGAACAAAACGTCAAATATACAATTGGAAAAAAAAACGTCAAATATACAATTGGAAAACCGGGCACCCCAGAGAAACTGAACCGAGTGTCAGAGAGAGAATGCAGAAATGAAAAAATATTACATGTAGTAGGGTTTTAAATGTGATATTTCAGGGCGGTGGAACGCTGATATACCTTCCCTGAGGGAATTGTTCGCGGGGTTGTCTGTGGGAGACCCTTCGTATTGGGTCCTCCTTTTAATGAAGATCCTAATGCCTTTGCAAGTGAAAAACAGAAGGCATGTGTTCAAATTGCTAATGGCCATTTCCTATTCAATTTTGAAAACAGAAAACACAGTTGCCAAAATCAGAAAACACAACATTTGATGTGATTCTGGCTCTAAGGAGGAAGGGCCTTTCTCTACTGGTAGTAAAGTCTTTCAGGTCCTGCACATGGGACCCGGAACACATCAAACCTTCGAGACCTTCACTTATTTATTTTCTGAGTTTTTGTATTTGGGTTTCTTGTTTGGCATTTCTTGTTTTTCTGAATTTTGGGGTTGTTTTGGTGTCTCTATTTTGAAATGAAGGCTCTCGACTTTGTGATCTCTGAGGTAAACAAGTATGGAATTAGACTGATACTCAGCCTGGTGAACAACTATATAAACTTTGGAGGAAAGGCCCAGTATGTGCAATGGGCTCGCAATGCTGGACATAAACTCAAGTCTCAGGAAGATTTCTTCACCAATCCCACTGTTAATGGCTATTATAAGAACCAGGTTAAGGTAACAGGGTATACAAATGTTTGTCTCTGTCTAATTAGGTGCATACATGGAACTCTTTGTAGAAAGATGTGAACACAGGAAACTAATCAACTCTGTATTTCTCAGGAACAAGAGCAATACTAAAGGGAGGTGGCCATGGAAGGGATCCGTTTTCATTCTAGGTCCTCTTCCCTATTCATTTATAGCCAATTTCAAGGTTTGACTGCATATTGATTCATTTCCATTTCAAATTTGACTGCATATTGATTCATTTCAGCTGCTGCTTATTGATTCTTTTTTATGGTCTTCTCCACTCCAAATTGCAATGCATTGCAGGTGCCAAGTTCTTTGAACGGATGGCATTTTATGGAGTGCGCACAAATTTAGTGACTTATCTGATAGAAGAACTGAAGCAGAGCAACGCTGTGGCAGCAACTACTTCAACCACCTTGTTAGGCACATGCAATCTCACACCTCTTGTAGGAGCCCTAGTCGCAGATGCATACTTTGGGCGCTACACCACCATGGCTATTGCCTCCACGCTCTATTTCATGGTAAATATCACCCACCCTTTTTAAGCCCCTTTAAACTTCATGGTCTTGAAATGAATTTTCTAAACAAATTTGATAAGGAATTTCAGGTATGAGCAATGTTTCAGTATGATCTTGTCTCTGATTAAGTTTAATATGTGGTGGCTTGGCTCCCAAAAAAACAAAATTTAGATTAGATCAGAGTTACCAATGAACGAAAGTTTCAGCTTCCTGTATCATTTAGAAGAAGATTCCCACATAATTCAGATAGCCCTTGCGTTTTCTGATGTCATAATGATAAATTCTCACATCTAATTTTATTGCAGGGATTAGCCACACTGACATTGGTGAGTGTCTTAAAGCTCCCAGCTATTCTATTTTACCTGGGTCTTTATGTAATGGCTTTGGGAAGTGGAAGCTTCATGCGATGCATTGTAGCTTTTGGAGTAGATCAATTCAATGACACCAATCCAAAAGAAAGGATGATGAAGAGTTCATTCTTCAATTGGTTTTTCTTTGTCAGTAACTTTGGAACTCTGCTTCCTAGCACTGGTGTGGTGAGGGTAGAAGACAACGTCAGCTGGGCGTTGGGCTTTGGGATTTCAACTCTAGTCATGGGATTTGCAATGGGGGATTTTTACTCTGGTACTCCTATTTACACATACCAAAAGCCAGGTGGCAGTCCCCTCACACGAATATGTCAAGTGATTGTTGCCTCTTTGTATAAACTGCGGGTTCAGGTCCCCTGTGATAAGAACCTCCTTTATGAGAACGAACACAAGGAGGAATCCTCTGTTCCTGGAAGTCGAAAACTAAATTACACAGATGAATTCAAGTAATTCTGTTCGCCCTGGACAAAACAATATTCTGGCAATTAAATTGTCATGAAAGACTGCACAATTAAGTATTTAATCTTTGCAGCGTATCCATGCAACAGTATATTTTCAAGAAAGAGTACACATGTGCACACAACCCTTTGAATTACCATTTAAAGTCAAATGTACAACAGAAGAGGCTCACTGGATATTCATTCAGATTAGAATGGCTGAATAAGAAAATTGTTGGGCAGGATGCTCTGTTCCATATCAACTTCCACACTATAACTGTTGCCTATCTTTCACGGGATAAATCATACACACACATCCTGTTCAATGATGTGTAAACATGTGGCAAAAAGACAAGGAACCAAGGATACCCTCAAAGATCTCACTCTGTATCATTATGTTTCTTAATGGAAAGGGAGATTAAAGAAAGTTTTGGGCACAGATTAATAATAATAATAATAGAATAATAATATTAATAACAATACCAATCTAAATGCTGTTCATTTCTAATTCCACTATCACTTTCATGTGAGTCCGTAATCATACTGTTCATTTTCATCATCACTTTCATGCAAGTCCATAACAATACTGCAACAAGTAATAGTTCCTCCTATGACCTTTCTCGTCATTTGAACATGTTATAAGTAATAAATTTAGAGACATCCTAGTGAATTCTACTTCCTGTACTCTCTTATTTGTAAAAACACAATTCTGTTTCTCATGCTGGTGTCGAGACTATTAAGTACACTTGCATTAGAAGCATATAAGCCCACAAGTGATTCCCTGATCTGACAGACAAAACGTATCTTCTTAAAAGGCATAAACCAACTTGGTTTCTGTGTGCTGAAATGAAGAGACCAACAAGAATAAGCAGCAGCCTTCCATCCAACTTCTTTGCAACGGAGTTGCTGCACGATCAGAATCTGACAAATTCAAGGAAATGTATAGCAAAGGGTCGTTGTAAATAATATCCATGTAGAGTTATTTCACTCACCCATTCCATTTTTTTAATTTCTCTTTGCAGATTTGTCTTGAGAATCTTAAACGGTAATGCATTGCTTAATAAGCATTTTGGAGGATAAAAGTCTACCAACTTGAAGAGTGAGAGGAAGATCAATCATCATGCAAATAAATACAAGCTTTAATGTTTAATCTTCCCACATTTGATCTCTGTCACTTCAACTCTATATCTAAAAGAACATAAGGAATGAATAGCCTTGCCTAGCTCCATCCCTCACCCCGTAAAACAGAAAACCAAAAGTAATATTTATATAAAGAAAGGCTTTTCACACAATGTGTTCAAGCACAATAACAAAAATATTTGAGTGCATATAAACACGCATAAGTTTGCACACTAAGGTAGTTCCACTTCTTTCCTTCCATTTACTAAGTTCTAACACGTCTATGTACATTCATCGTCATATTTCTCACCAATAAACCCAAGACTGAGAATATACTGCAGTGAAAAAGGTATATCGCCATCATATTACTAACGCATAAAGCCCAAGACTATCCATCTATGTATCCTGTCACGAGTATGGAATATATTACAATCAAAAAGGCATATCTGCAATCGAGCAAGAGGCATCAAATAATGGAATTGACTTTATTTTCAAGGAAAAGAAGTATTGAAAGAATTTAATTTCAGTTTTATTTGGGATTTAATATTGGAATTTCACTCTGAAGCATGAATCATTGGGCCTTTGATGCAGGGGGCATGAATACCTTTGGCTCAATTACTAAAGTTACAAAAATTTGCAGGAAACCTACTTTCTTCTCTATCAAATACTTTTTTTTCATATTTTGAATTAAATACTTTTAGAAATATTTTGTCCCATTGCACTTTTGAATTCTGAAAAGCTATCATACTGTAATATATACCCACAAATAAATTGCTTATAAAATCCCTTCATAATCAAGCAGATACAATTTTCTCCGTTTCTAACTCCCCTGGATATTCCATTTCAGAAAAAAAAATCCTAACAACGTTCCTATTTATCGCTTACTACAAAATTAATCAATTTTTATCCTATTTTTATCCTTTTTCAGCTTGACGTGGAATCCTCAATTTTCACACATTTAAAAAATTTGCTAAACATAAACAGCTCTTATTCTCTGCCAGCTTTTCTAATTTTGTTGGTGGTTGAATTGTACTTACATTGCCTTATCCAAACCGGAGCAGGTCATAGAGATCACCCTGTCTTCTCCATTTATTGAGTCCTCCTGTCCCGATGCTTGAGATGGCATATTGAACTTCCATTGTCAAGCCAAATCCAAAATAAGCATTGTTTATGTCCGCTTGCTTATACTAACACACACTAGACATTCTGAAATTGCACTTTATTCTTTTCATTTCCTTCCCAAGTAATATTGTACCCACTACTCCCAGCAAATATACTCTTCATTATTCTCATTTAGTAACGAGGTAAATTTTGTCGGCAACCAACAAAAGCCAAAAAGAAAATAAGAGCACGGATTTTGCTATTCAGGCAAAGAACACAGTAACTTTCGATCCAGGACAGGCAAAGCAGCTATCTTAATATTTAACTTTGAAAATTACCAAGTAAAAAACTCAAAAATACCTTTTATATGGTTCTGTTTTATATCATTAGTATAATACAAGTGCACCCAATATCAACCATGCCCTTTTCAAATTATGTCCATAAGCTTTGTTCCCATTACAAAAATATTTCCTTCACCTTTCCTCCCTAAACAAGAAATAAGCTTTCTAATTCAAATAACCTCGAGCTTTGAGCAAACCAGCTACTTAACATTTACGTTGAACTTATCAAATAAAAAGCTTACATATCTGTTTGTTTTGTTTTATAAAGTTTTCTTTTTTATATCATTCCCGTGCTCCCAATATCAACTATGCTTTTTTTCAAATTTTATGTCAACACGGTTTGTTCCCCTTTAGAAAATATAACTTTACTTTCCTCCCTATTAAAAAAACCAAAAATAAGCTTTCTAATTCAAATAACGTCGAGCATAAATCAGTGATCATAGGCAACAAAATTCCTCCTTATATGAAAATCATGCAAATAAGTTATAATTCAAATGTACATGTCCTTTCCAACAAAAACTCTCAAAATGCTAATACAATAAAGGAGGATGTCGGGAAATTTTTATCCTTTACAAACTTGCCTGACAAAACAACTCAGCTGTAACCATTATTGTGTACATTACCAGGTAAGAAAATGAATTCTAAACTTTTCATTGAAAAGATACTTAAAAAATCAGTTAGAGTTTGAACGTAAAAGCCTTTGCATAGAGAAAGCATTCCATATACATTTTCATCCAGAGCAATGCATTTATTCACATATTTAACCATAAAATAACACTGGAAAATATGATTAGCACGTTGTTCTGTTGCTGCATTTGATCGGCCTGGTTGGGGACTGACATCTCGTCCTTCTAGAACAAAATGGGAAGAAAAGGAAATGCCTAATCCATATGAGCTTCAATCTCAGGTGAAGACCATGAAGCCAACTACTTTCCTGATTTGCCCCAGCTTTCTATTATGTCTTTTGTTTATCGATTCAGAGTTTTCTTACTTATTTCTTATGATTTTAACTTTTACAGGTCAATTTGTTGTTTTCGTTCTGTCATGAAATCGGGTTCTCATCAGTTGTTCTTGTGGGTCACGATGATGGTGGCTTGCTTGCCTTAATGACGGCTAAAAGAGCACATTCCTGTAGAGAAGTTCATCAGATAAGTTTAAACTTTATAATATCTATTGGGGTATCTTTATTTATCCATGTCTATATTTCCAAATTCTTAAAATGGCACTTTATGAATGTTGCAGGTTGAAGTTAAAGGTGTTGTGCTTGTTGGTGTGAGTCTCACAAGAGTAGTGCTAGCATTTGCAGTGATTCTGTTGCACACGTCTCTTGGACAGCATATGCTGCGCCCTCTTCTACGTACAGATATAAGCCAAGTTGCTAATCGTCGTGCATTGGTTTAATGCAACAAAATTAACATCTGATGTTCTTGACCTTTACAAGGTATATAATTAGTAAACATAGCTTTGCAGTTCTGTAAACAAAAAGTTTCATTTTGCATTTAGAAAATATAACAAGTTATATGATGGTTGGCTATGATGCAGGCACCATTATGTGTAGAAGGGTGGGATAAAGCTCTTCGGGGAAGTCAGCAAGTTGTCCTC